>PVJO010021918.1:0-29042 GCA_004026905.1 Hystrix cristata | reverse complement strand
GGGGAAAGGGAAAATATGGAAAATGATAAATGAACCTGCTGTAAATAGGGAGGGAGGGTGCAGAGGGGAGGGGGGGAGAGGGGGGAGAACCAAGATACATCATGTATAGGTACAGAATTAATGTAATGAATGTGACCATTGTATGTAGAATGTACCAATACATGTTCTTGGTTTAAAATAAAATTAAAAAAAAAAAAATTTACCCATAGCTCACATATAGTCAACCAATGGTAAAGCTGGATTTTAAATCAACATTCATTTCCTTAGCCACTTGTTCTCTTTCCTCCCTAGCCAAGAAGTCTCCAAGCACTTATCTACCACACCTGCATCATGCCTGTGACTGGATGTCCTAAGTTTGATGTAAGCGTGGGGTTCAATTGAGCTCTAATCTTGGGAAGGACAGAGTTCCTCCTAAAGTCTCTAACTTACTGTGCAGGGTAAGTCAGACTTTGCTGAATAAACATCATTTCAATTCATAGTCATAGTCAGTCATCAGCATAATTCCCTTTATATAGGATTATGCTTGGTCAGACAAGTCAGACAAATGATAGATTTGCTGCTGTCTGTTCTCTTGGCTCACCTTCATGTCCAGAGAATATATTAATTTCCTCTTAAACGAAGGGGGAAATGCATAAACTCTATGTCCTCTACTTCAGTAGAATTATATTAAAAAGCATATTTCTGGTATGTTCTTTTTAATTCCTGCACTAATCTATAACAGGAATGAATTTGACTGAAAAAAAAATAGTATTTTAAATAAATGTTAGAGATGCTAATCAGGGAGAGTGAAAAATCTGCAAGTTCCTTTGGAGAGCATGCAGTTTATTGTCAGGGTACAAGTGGGAAGGAGTAAACAGGAACCAATCACATCACACAGTCCTTAGAGAAGTATAGCTACACACAACCCGCCTCGCAGCAAATCCAGTCTGTCTCAGGGATGCAGAAATAGCCTCCTCCATTTTCACCAAGGGCCTCAATCATCCACAGGACTCAGTTTCTCTCTCTCTGCCTGTTTCCGTCTGTTCCTATTTTGCTCATTCTTTTCCTTTCAATCAGTTTCCATCCAGCTTGTTACATATACATGTGCTCACGCAGGGTCCACCATGGTCTACCATGATTCCTCCCCACCTGGTGACCTTTCATCTTCCATAGTTGCCACCCATTACTTGATTGTCCCTGCACTTCCTCGCCCAGACTTGTAGAAGAGGGCAGATCAGGTTGGTCCAGGTTCTCCCTGTGTAGACTGAGATTTTGTTCTGGGCAGTCCTTGTAAGCTGCTGACCATATTCTGGCCATATGCCCTTCCCAATCCAATCAGCTGTGGTGGACTGTGCAGAATGTTCCCCAAATTGATCCCTTGACAGAAGAAGAGTTTTCACACAAAAGAGCCAAGCCGCGTACATCAATGGGTGTAAATGTAAATCAACACTCTTTCAGAAAAGAACTAGAATCTGGTTTCCTTTTCTAGCAAAGGTGGCCTCTTTCAACCAGTACTCCCATTTCTTGCTTTACATTTTTTCCTTCTAAATAACTACTTCAAATTTCCCAACCAAAGCCTAACCTGCCAAACAGAACCTTCGCAATAGTTGATATTTAAGCAAGTTAGCCAATTTTCTTTTATGGATAAATCTGCAAAATAATCATCAGTAAAAAATACAGAAGGTTGAATATGAAATCCTGGGGAAACAACTCATAGGAGATGAATCAAACTTGATGATGCTTTTCTAATGCTCACCCTGAAAATTATGATTTGATGACCTCAGCAAGCAATCATGGTGCACCATGATTAAAATAGTCACATTACAATCTAGAGAAAATTGGACAATTTAGAAAAAAAAAAAAATACCAAACCTCAGTAGAGGAGAAAGTCATTTGGTAACTAAATTAGAAAAAGTTTAGGTCATAGGGTTAACACAGCCTTCCAAACATCAGACCCACTGACGTTACAACCTTGTTTGTACAAGAGGAAATGCACAGGATGTTCTTACCCACCCCCTTAAAATCTACATCTGGAAATCCTGTTGGCTCAACCATCAAAATATACCCATAACAAACCACTGTCATCTCTCCCCTGGACAACAACAATTAGCCCTTCCTGGCCTCCTGGCTTCCCCACCCAGAAAGTCTATTCACAAGACAACAGCCAGATTAGTTCTTAACCAGTCTGCTTTTAAAACCAGTCTCCTGTTCAAAAGCCTTCAATGGCTCTCCATCTTATGCAGAGTAAAAGCCCACAAAATTTCTGTGTAATCTGTCCCAATCTCCGTCTCTCTGAGCTTTTTATCCCTAGTCCTCATGGCTCTGACCAGCCACACTTGCCTTCCTGCTGGTCCAGAATGTGCCAATGGGACAGATAGAAGCCACCGCAGTGGGACAAAAGATTGAGAAAACAAAATAAACCCCTGGTTCAGTAAACCATTACCCTTTGCTTCTTCTCTACTCTTGGATTTTTCCAAGAGACCCATCACAAGACCCTGATAGAACCACAAAAACAAAATGTTCACATAAGATGATATAATTGTTACCAACATGAAACCAATATACCAAGAGAAACTAGCACACACGCCATTCTTCTTTCCATGATAGCCACAGGCAAGCATCCTGTCTAGACACAAGTGGGAGAAGTACTTCTAACTTTGAAACTGTAAATTAAAGATAGAAAAAAGGAAAGAGGAAGATAGATCTTTAGCAAAAGGGAAAAGGACCAAGTGATGAAAGGAGGGGGAGGAGGAAGCAGGGGAAAAAAGAATTAAGAAGTGTTATGTACATGAACTAATTCTCAATAATGAATGTACTCATTATATACTGCAAACATGTACTAAATAATAATTTAGAAAAACAAAAAGCTCCTTGTAAATGTGTGGCTTCCTTATTTATTTCTTTATTTCTGTGTAGAATATAAGTGGAAGGCTCATCTATTCAATAGATGTAATGTGCAGAAAACAGATATTCAAATACAGAAACTATAGAAAAAATTTTTTTCAAATCAAAAGTTCCTGAAAATCTCCCATGAGTCAGGCACCATAATCACAGCAGACCCTGTACCACAGTGTGGCATGAAAGAAATATCGTTTTCATTCAATGATTAAGTTCATAACAATGGTGATTAATAATCAAGCAGCCAAACAGAAATTATTGATCATATCCCACACAGTATTATCCTAGTAACACAAAGAATCATCAGAGTAGGTTCACCATTATATAAAACTAGGCAATAGATCTAAACTTACAAGTGAACAATGCAAAGCAGAAGAGTTTCCATTAAATCTAAGTATAGCAGGAAGTCAGTGGGGACCAGACTGAGGGCTAAGTCCAGCAGGACCTGGACAGAGGATTGGCAAGATTGGGAGGAGGACACAAGGCCATTTTAAGCAGGAAAACAAGAGCAAGAATATGAAAAAGCAATTGAGCAGTGAGGAACAGTGAGGAAATTAGCTTGGTTATACCATTGGTGAGCAGTGGAAAATAAGGTTGGACAGATACAGTACCACTATCATCCTGTGATAAAAGCCAGACAGGGCATTTGAACTCAGTGTCATACAATAGGGAACTGTAGTAAATTTTCCCCTTATTTTGGAGATTTTCAAATATTAAGAACAATCAAAAGATTTGTACATTAAACAAGCTACATGCATCACATGGATTCTCAATTTACATGTAATTTTATCCCTATTTGTCCCAGTACCTAGCTATCAATTCATCATGATTTCTTTACTTTAGATTTATTTATTTTTGTGGTAGTTTTTTGTTCTAATTCTTCCAAATGAATCTTGACTCATTTTGCCAATACATTTGGAATTTTGTGAGGCTTATGAGAAATTTGAAAATCTATTTGGGAGGAATTTACATATTTAATGATCTATTTTTCTTCCCAGGAAGATAGTATCAGTATGTTTTATCTCACATTCTTTCCTTTTATAGGTTTATCAAATTTATGGTCTGGTTTATTGCTAGATATTTCACCGATGTGAATATTTCCCCCATTTTATGTTTCTAGTTGGTGGTCTAGGTCTTTTCTTTTTTTTTTAATTTTAATGGTACACTTTAGATATACACAGTGATAACATTCATCATAGGGAATTTGTACTTGTATATGGAGTATCTTGCTGCTTCTTTTTTTCCCATCCCCCTCTCCTCCTTTTAACCCTTTCTCCTCCTTATTTATAAAAGCTTTATTTCCTTTTTTCTTTCTATTCTTTTTTCTCTTGTCCCTCCGTTCCTCCCCTCATCTTGCTCACCTTCCAATTTGAACAATTTCTTCCCTCTCCCAATATAATAAATTTTAGTCCTTATTTAGTCCTTGATTTTTCATGGCCCCTTACCATTTTGAAGAACTCTTTCTTTTAATGATCATTAACCACAATCTTGTTTTCTATATCAGTCTGTTTTGACATTATTTCATTCTACTGCCTATACTTTTCAATGGAATTTTAATCTCTTGGACATCTATTTGAATCTGTTTCATAGATTCCATTTTTTTCTTCTGTTAGGCATTTATAATTTCCATCATTTTCCTAAGCTCCTCTATTTTTTTATCTGTATCTGCTCTAGAGTTTGCTAATCAGTCTTTTATCCTGGAAATGATTTTTGTTTTGATTTTTTTCCAGCACCTCATTCATCTGCTTTATTACTTCCGCTGTTACTGCTTCCAAGAGTCTGGGTGAGAGACTTTCAGATTGTTCCACCTCATTATCCCTTGGGTTTGCTTTTGGTGAGCTGGAGGTCTGGGGTTGCATCTTGTTTGTGTGTCTTCTCATCTCATTGTCTATTTTTTCTTTTTTTTTTTTTCAGTTTAATTCCTGAGTTGATGCTTATGAATTCCCTATGGCAGGTAGTTTTATTGTTAGTATCACGAACCCTTTGGAAATAACTACTTCCTCAGAGATGTCTTCCAGGTGTAGCTGGTTTTTGCATTTTGAGTCTGTCGTAAGATCCTGCCTCTTCAATTTAATGGGGCTGAGAAATTGCTGCCTATTTGGCTGGCCCCTGGTTCTTTGACCCTGGTCGATAGTGTTGTTTATGACTCTCTGCCAATCTCAGTCTTGGCATACAAGGAAGAACTGGTTAGAACAAATCTGTCACCTTATCTAAAGTTGCATAATCAGCAACAACAATAGCATCAAACACAGCCTAGAAAATGACAAATTGTGGTAACTATCTGTCTGCCGCCTTTAACCATGTGAACTAGATTTGTGGTTTATAACAATATCCAAAATAAACCAGACACTTGTGTACAGTAAGTATGCCCTCAATATGGCAATTTTACCCTCAGGACAGAAAATTCGAAAGGGATTTGGAAGAAAAAATAGAGAAACAGAAGAAGAGAGAGAGATGAGCAGCAAGGTTGGAGGACAAGGGAAGATTATGCAAATTTTGGGGAACTAGTAAAGAAAGCAGGAGGGAAGGAGAGAAGGAAGAAATAGAAACAAGGACAGAACAAAACAATAAAAATGAAAAACTAGAATGTCACTTTCATATAAAAACAAGAAAAAAAGACAGAAGAGGGGAAAAAAGAGCAAAAAAAAAAAAAAAAGGAAGGAAGGAAGAAAAGCAAAACAGCAAGAAGAACAGGGGAAAAGAAAATCCACTTCCAGGTGTGTCTCTGCTATCCCCAGTAGACAGAGTAGGCAGACCCAGGTCCTTGCTGATTAATCCCAGCAGTAGATTTATGGCAGGGTAGTGGGTGCTCCTAGTTGGGTTCAATATCAAGGCTTCACCAGTTCCACTAAAACTCAGCCTGGTCACTGACTGTGGGAGTTGGAAGCCAATTTGTTCACCTACAGACACACTGTGTGTCTCCCACCAGCTTGGACTCAGTTCCCTGCCAGTCTGAACTTGGCTCCTTGCCCTCCTGCCAACTTGAATTTGAACTCTGTTCCGCCTTGCCCTGCCTTGCCCCAGCACCAAAAGCCGCTGGCAGCTTTCCTGAGTTCTGAGCTCTGCCCCTTTCCAAGATGGCAATCTGCTGATCACCCTCTCCTGGGGGATGTCTGATCCCAGATAACTCCAGTCACTGCAGTCTGCTGTATCCACTGCTTCACTCCACTTGTGTGTCTTTCCGTGGAGGGCTCTGGGGTCATCAATAGTCACCATGTGTTTGCAGGCTCAAGCTGCATCACACGAGCAGGGATGGCAAGCTGGGACCATGAGCCAGGGCTCTGGGAGAAAGTGCTGTCCATTCGTCACCTCCTTCTCATGGATTTCAATTCTTGCTTCAGATCCCTGCTGGGTCCTGGGAACCCATTTCCCTCCTTTGTCTCTTCCCTGAATTGCTATATTCCAGTGTCTGGACAACAAATTTCGAAGAGGCTTTTTTCTCTGCTGCTCACTGCTCCGCCATCTTCCCAGAAGTCCCCACACTCAGAGTAATTCAGATCGTACTCATGTTGTGAGTTTCTCTCACAAGACTTCACTGGGTCCCCAAATGTCACCTATAGGACAGTGCAAAGGAGGGAGTCCTCACACAAAATCCAGCACTGGTTTCAACAGTCCATTTTCCAATTATTCATAAGAATAGCGTATTTCTCAATATGTATGTACTATTTTGCTAACCTAACACTTAAGACAGGAATTTATTCAAAAAATGTTAGAGAATTAAGGAAACGAAGGACCTGGCAATTGACAAAAATTAATAGCTCACAAGTGCATACTTGTACTTTTTTAATAGTAGCATTCTTTTCCTGAATTGATAATTTATTTTCTTCTAAGAGAATAAAAAGCTGAAATACAAAGAATCACTATTTTAAACCAAAGACAAAAAATAATCGGTGTGATAAAATGTCTATTTTTGTCTAAAATAAAACAGCAAATGGAAAGCTCTGTGGCACAGATTTTCAGCAGCACAAAGCTTTCTCTTTAAGAATGTGATTCAGGTATGAATGAGAGGAATAAACATCATGTCAAAAATCAAACCATATAAGTTGGAAGCTTATTGCTTTCTGTTCCCTTATATTCACCTTCTATCCAAATAACCCTCTTTATTAGATTTCATGTATCCTTCCAGTATTCATTACACAAATACAAATATCTACTTTGGTTTCTACTTATTTTATACATAAAAAGCAGCACACATGCATTGACATATACATCACTGTTTTTAAAACTAAGGGCCAATACTACTTATACACAGAGAAATCTCTGATTCCTATGTAAACTTGCATAGAATTCCATTTTGTGATGAACCATTGCTTGTTTAAATAGGCTTTATTGGCATATTCTTGGGTTATTTTTCCTGTTTTGCTGTTAAAAACAATGTCAGAACAAATACTTCGCAAGTATGTTTCATACATTTGAAGTCCTATCCCTAGGAAAAATCCATCAGTACTTGGTCAAAATATCAATGCATTTTTTATTTTGATACACTCTATCTTAAGAAAACTTTTATCAGTATTGGGTCAAAATATTAATGCGTTTGTACTTTGATAAATATCATATAAATATCACAGTGTTTTCCAAGTATTTGGTCCATTTTCCATTTCTCCTAACAGTACATGAAAGAATTTGCTTCTCCATGGCCTCACCAACAGAATTGTCAACTTCCAAAATTTTTCCTAGTAGGTGGGAAAGGGAATCTGTGGTTTTGATTTGTAGTTCCTTTATTATATGTGAAATTGGGCATATTTTCGTATCTTTTGTTGTGGTGGTTGTCGTTTAGAGACAGGCTCTCACTATGTAGCCCACGTTGCCCTTGAACTCATGGCAATCCTCCTGCCTGGGCCTCCCAAGTGCTGGGATTACAGGCATGTACCACCACACACGGTTTATTTTTATATTTTGAAGGATCACTTGTATTTATTTTCCTGTGAAGATCCACTTTGTCCTTGCTTTTTCTATGTGGTTGCTGGTTGATCTTTTTCTACTTAATTTCTAAGAGCTCTTTACCTGTTAGAGAGACTAG
Source organism: Hystrix cristata (assembly GCA_004026905.1). Lineage (NCBI taxonomy): Eukaryota > Metazoa > Chordata > Mammalia > Rodentia > Hystricidae > Hystrix > Hystrix cristata. The sequence continues at coordinate 21,145 of PVJO010021918.1, read as the reverse complement.
ACTTTAATTTAGGATATTAGTTAAAAATATTTCCCCTTTTAAAAATTTTACCTACAATGTTTTTCCCCTCCGCAGGAATGTTGTCATTTAAATGTAATCATGTTTAACTTGTGTGTGTGTTTATTTTTGTTATGACTAAGTTTTGCATAGTAGTTACAAAGATCTGTCCTATCTGAAGAATGTAAGTAATACCAGAGATATAAAGAAATTTGCTTATGTTTTTCCTCCTAGTACTTTCATGGTTTTACCTTTAAAGTTTAAATCTTTGATGTTATCTGTGGTTTAATTTCTATTAAGCTTATTTCTTATTTGATAGCTTTAAATTATTACCTAAATTAAGTGACTGTTACATTATTATCATTTATATTATTAACTTTAAATCTATACATGGAGAAATGAGACTCACTGTATTTTTTGTCAAAGGAAGACACTCTTCTCTGTATATGAGAAGAGTAAACAATAGTAAAAATGAGGAGAGTAAATAATAGTAAACAAATTGACTGATATTCTAATTATAACTAGTCTGTATCCCAGAAAAGTGTTAAAACCAAGAAATGACAAAAAAAAAACTTGAGGAATTATCCTAGATTAAAAAGGACTAAAGAGATGTGACAACTACATGCAAAATCTTGTACTGGGAAGAATAGAAATACATACGCATGCAGACAAACACACATCCATATCACATGTAGACACACACACACACATACTTTGAATAGTCAAAGGAAAAATTGACAAAACTTAGTTATGAACTATACAACTGGTAAGAGTGTTAGTACATATGGAAATTTCTTTTTAATTTTGTTTAACTAGAAACTATTTTCTCAAGTGTACTCATTGAAAGTCTTAAATTTCCTGTCCCCGGGGGCATTATGCTTTCACGTGGCAAGCTGAACCCACACAATTCTTTCTCTTTCCTAGAAGTTACCAAGCCCAGATATGTGACACCAATGCAGGCACAAAGCAACCAACACATTAATAAAATAAACACTATAGTGAAGAAATAGATACTATTGTGAAAAACTACCCAGTGATGGAAAATAGGCAAAACACATTAGTGGGAGTCCCTTCACAAGTAGCAGGCACGTATTAGGGAGACTCTGAGTATTAACTGAACGATAATGTGCACCTGCAATTAACTTCCTATTGACCAGGCTATTTTACAACTCTGACAAAGTAGAGAGTGGTTATAGAAAAATTTTAACAATGTAAATTATTTTAGTTAGTTGTAATTCAAATTATTTCTATTCTTAGTAATGCAAATTAATTTTATCTAGTGGAGACCATGCCATAGTTGGGACTGAAGTGTCCCCCAAAGGCTCATATGTTGAAGGCTTGGTCACCAGCCTATTGGGAGATGAATCTTTAGAGGAGGTCCTAGTAGAAGGAAGTTAGGTCATATGCCACATGTCTATGAAGGGAATGAGCAAACATTTGGACCCTCTCTTCCCCCTTTCTGTCTCATTCTCCTCCCCCCTCCCCCTTTCTCTCTCTGTCCTTCTTGGCTGTCCTCAGATGAGCACCTTCTTCTGCCTCACGCTGTTTTCCTGACCATAATGTGCTGTCTTACCACAGGCCCAAAAGCAATAGAGCTAACTAACCATGGACCAAAACCTCTGAAGCTGTGAGCCAAAATAAATCTTACCTCCTTACAAGTTTATCTCAGGCATTTTGTCACACAACAGAAACATAATCTAACCTGCTGTCTGGAAACAGAAACAAAATCTATGACCTATTAATTTGTTCACAGTTGCAATCCACTGACCTCCTAGAGATACATGATATGGCTCTTAAAAATATATACTATTAGACTCAGCACCAGATTTACTAATTTCATAGTTGTTATGGCTTATATCTGTATGTCCCCCCAAAGCCTCATGCAGTCATAGGTGCGGCTTTTTGGAGGTGGTTGGATGTTGGGTGTGTGCTGTTGGGATCAAGGATGTAATGCTGGAATAGATGCGTGGTGCAATGCTAGGATTAAGGCTGACCCCCACCCCCGGATGTGAGTGCTACCCACCCTGGGTAAAATACAAGGGACAGAAAGACCTGAGCCACACAAACAAAACCAGCAGGTTTTTGTGAAGGTCATCTCACCTACCTGGACTTTAAGCAAGCCAAGTTGTGTATTTTGCAGGGTCCAGAACAAAACTAAGACGTAGGGTCCATGTTCAAACTACGTATAGAGCAAAACCAAGAGCAGGGGTCTTCTGAGTTAGTCTCTCTACAAATGGTGCGAGTTGTAAGCCTAGAAGTCTAAATGTTGGTGAAACTACTTTAGCCCTTTTGTACCCATGTTTAATTATCTCAGCAGCCAAAGCACACATCAGGGAAGTCAAAATTCAGGGAGTTTTGCTGTACATCATCAAGCAGCAACTCGTACGAAGTTTAACTTTTACTGAGGGAAGAAGGGAGAAAATTGGACATCGACGGAATTTATACTATGTGTCCATACATAGTATCCAGAAGATACTGGAGATTCCGAATAACTCTTTTAACTCCAGCTACCATTAGTGAGCTGAAAAGATTTGGGGTGGGGACATGAAACCATTCCCCAGTTTCTAAAGAACTGTGAACAGTTACACAGAGACCCTTTCCACGAGTTGAGTGGGGGCAGCCCGAGGATTTATTAAAGCCCCGGGTTCTGGCTGCCTTCCTTCTCGGGGAAAGATCTAGGCGCCCGTGAGCCCGTCGCCCACTCGAAGTGACAGGGCTGACGTCACACACCTTCCCCGCTGAACCCAAACCGGTTGGGGAGCGGAGGGGCGGGCCAAGCGGCAGCGGGCCGGTACTAGCGAAAGGAGGGGCGGGTCCCTGGCGTGGGCGGGGTTACGCAGGGGCCGTGGCGGCCATATTGAGGCTCCGCCCTTCCCTTTGGGTCGCCTCTCGGGTGCGCGCCACCTTAGCCACAACACTGTGAGGTAAGACCCGGAACCAGCAAAACCCCAGCTATCGACTGCCAGCCTGGGTCTGGGGCAGCAGCAGCGGTGTGGGGCCTGCTCAGAGCCCACCAGAGGCCTGTGCCACAGATGTCAGGCCGGATCGCCACCCGGCCGCGGGCGGAGGCCAGGCCTTTGTCCCGGGGCGCGGCGCCTGGTCCCGAATCCCTTTTCCCTTCGCGGAGCCGCCAGCAGTGTGTGACCCGGGAGCTCGGCGTGCAGCACCGCAGGGAAGCTCCCCTCTGTATAGTGCCCGCTACGGTTGTGCAGCTTCTTCCTTTACACAGGGAAAGTTCCCGCCCTGCAGACGCGCAGCCCCCGCGCGAGGTGCGCGTGCGCCCAGCGAGCGGGGGAAGCAGGCAGCCGCAGGTGCTGGGTGCGGGCCGGGGGTGACCAGCCACTCCTGGGCGCGGTTGGGAGCTCACAGGTCCTCAGGGCTCAGTGGGCAGCAGGAGGTCATTTCTGATTGAGTCGGGCCGGGCATTTAGCTCAGTGGTTAGAGTGCTTGCCTTGCAAGCATGAGGCCCCGAGTTCCATCGCCCAGGAGATGGCGCTTATTTAAAAGTCGTATAAAAATGGCTAATAGTTTCCTTTAGGTCTTGTTAGGCCTGAAGATGAACTGTTTTGTGGGGAATCCATTAAGCCCAAGGTTTCTATAAAGGATTGATATTAGTGGGACATACTACAAAGACTGTGGTAGGCTAAGTTTTTATTATATGTAACTAGGATAATGGCAGTGGGAATCTTAGAAAAGGGTAAAGGAGACATTTCAAATGTAGATTAGATTGGACAGGCATAGTTCTGGAAAAAGGAGGGAAAGAGAAGAGTTGGTTTAGAAGGGGGAGAGAGTTTAATTTTAAATGTGTTGAGTTTTAATAGCTGGTGATGAGTTGAACCCATTGTAGAAGGGTCCAGCAGGAAATTTCAAAATCTGCTATTAATGCTGGAAAAAGATTGACTCTAGAGATGCAAATTTAAATCCTTCCACCCAGAAAATGTAGTTGAAATTTAAGGAATGAAAGAGGGCAAGTGTATGGGAAGAGAACAGGAAAGGGAGGTCCGAGATCCTTTCTTTTTTGGAGAGAAGGGATTTGAACAAGAAGTGGTAGGAGTAGCAGTTAGTGGGCTACAGCCCACTAATTTGGGGAGACCTCTCCAGGTTAAGAGCCAGTGGAGTGAAGTGCATCAGAATCCAAGGACTGAGAGAATGAGAACAAAAAACACAAGTAGGAATATCTTTATCCAAAATGCTACTGACTAGGAGTGTTTTGAGTTTTGGACTTTCTGAAATTTTGAACTGTTTGTGATACAAACTGAGATATCTCGAGCATGAGGCCCAAGTTTAAACAAAAAGTTCAGTTATGTTTCATATACACATTGTACACTTAGTCTGAAGGCAATCTCATACTCTATTTTAAATAATTTTGTGCTTGAGACAAGTTCATTGAGGGGAATTTTCCACTTGTGACATGTTGGCACTCGAAGTTTCAGATTTTGGAGCATTTCAGATTTTTGAACTAGGAATGCTCAACTTGTAGAGATACAGTATATAGAAAACTTTATAGACTCACGAGAAGAGTACTGGGGATTGAACCCAGGGCCTTGCACATGCTAGACAAGCACTCTACCTCTAAGCTGTATCCCAGCCACCCACGTTACAAATTTGACTCATGTTTTAGCCAAGTAGATCCATTTTCCTCTACTTTCCTAGTCCCCACTCTTGTGTTCTTCATTGTGAGCAGTTGAATATTTTTCATGCTGCAACATTATACTTTAAAAGTTTTATTTAAGAAGTAATGTTTTCATTGTACCTTTTCTCCAACTAAAGTTTTTGACCAAGTACCAGGCCTTGAGGCCAAATAGGTACAGTCATGCATTGCTTAACAACTGGGATATGTTCTGAGAAATAGATCTTTAGGCAATTTTATTGTGTGAATGTCATGGTATATACTTAACCTAGATGGTGTAGCCAACTGCTCTTTGGCTACAAGCCTCTACAACATTACTGTAAAGTAAGCAACTATAATAATGTTAAGTGTTTGTGTATCTAAACATAAGAAAGTACAGTAAAAATAAGTTAAAAAATGGTATACCAGTATAGGGAGCTTACAGGACTGGAAGTTATTCTGAATTGAGTCAGTGAGTGAGTGAAGAAAACCTACTATGTTGTTATAACTACTGTTGACTTCTTTTTTTTTCCTACTGTTGATTTAAACACTGTTTTCTTACGCTATAGTAAATTTATTAAAAAGCATTTTCAATAATTAGCTTACTATAAACTTTTTAACTTTTTAACTCTTTTTTTAATAAAAGAGCTTAAAACCCTAACATACAAAAATATTTTCTTGGGGTTGGGGTTTTAGCACAGTGGTAGAGCACTTGCCTAGCAAGCGCAAGGCCCTGAGTTTGATCCCCCCCACTGTCCCCCATTTTTTTCCTATATCTGTTCCATAAGATGTTCTGTTTTTAAAAACTGTATTTTTCACTTAAAATTTTTTGTTAAAAACCAAGACATAAATACATACATGAGCCTAGGCATACACAAGATCAGGATCATCAATGTCAGTCTTCCACCTCTACCTCTTGTCCCACTGGATGGTCATCCAGGGCAGTAACATGCATGGAGCTGTCACCTCTTTAAACAGTGTCTCCTGGAATCCCTCCTGAGAGACCTGTCTGGGATTCCTCTTGCACATTTGTCACTTTAGAGAAATACATCTGTGATCTTTTGCTTGGTTTATTATTTTTTTTCATAGATTTGCCCCTAAGCAGATAATGCACTGTGACTATTACTCTAATAATGAAAATCTTGGAAGGAGAGTCCAAATATTCAAACTTTTTAAGAAGCATGCTGGGCTGAGGATTTAGCTCAAGTGGTACAGGGCTTGCCTAGCAAGTGCAAGGCCCTGAGTTGGATCCCCAGCACCCACCCCTGCCCCAAAAAGCAGCATGCTGAGGTGTGCAAAAACTTCTCTTAAACCCTTCACTGAATTTTCTTGCATCAGCCTCCCAGAATGCTGGAATTACAGGCTTGTGCCACAATGCCTAGCTTTTTAAAAGGAATTTGGGGCAATCCACAACAATAACAAAAAAGTTTTATTAATAACAGTAATGATATACCAAAGTACTCATGTTTTTTAGAAACAAGTATGGGTAGTGGATGTGTATGAAAGGTTTTTAATATTTCTCAAAGAAAAAACGGCATGTGGAAAAATTTCCAGGTAGAAACATTTATTTGTTTAGATAATTGATCTGAAAACAGCATTGTTTTAAGTTTTTCAAGAACTAATTCTTCAGATATTAATGAACTTAATCTTCACTGACAGGTGAAGAATGGCGTTGAAGCAGATTTCCAGCAACAAGTGCTTTGGGGGATTGCAGAAAGTCTTCGAACATGACAGGTAGCTATGGCTTGTTCCATTTTAATGTTTGCTTTGTTCTATTTTAAGGAAATCTTTACCCATTTCTTATGGTATATCATTTGACTTTTAATCCCTACCCCCATTACCTATTTAACATTTTCACCAAACTTTATTGGTTGGGCTGGATTGTGTAACCATGTGAGTATGAAAGCCTGAACAGACTATCTTCAAGCTTTGATTTAATAGTTTTAAGAGATTTTTCAAAAATACCTATGTTGCCATTAAAAATTCTGAGAATATCTTTTAATGTAAAAAAAGAAAAGATACCTGGACTTCTTGTTAAAAACGACAAATTAAACACATGCATTTGGCTCTTTTGCCTCCCATATCTGACTGACATTGCTTTTAGTAAATGTATTTTACACATACATGGGTATAAAGAAGCAGGGGACAAGTGTTAAGAAAAATATTTTAGAGGGCCTGGGAATTCAGCTCAGTGGTAGAGCACTTGCCTAGTAAGCCCAAAGCCTCAAGTTCGATCCCCAACCCCCCCCGCAAAAAAATTAGAATTAGGACTAAAGATGGAAAGGTACTACCTGATTTTGTAAAACCTAGAGAGCTAAATTGTAAACATCAGCAATAGAAAGCCAAGAAGTGACAGGAAGCTGTAAGAATTGGAAGTACCAAGCACACTGGGAAGGATAAAAATGGAGCTCAAAAAAGAAGATTAGTTGCAAGTTTATTTTAAAAAGTACGTAGAGGGGCTGGGGATTTAGCCCAGTGGTTAGAGTGCTCGCCTTGCAAGCTCAAGGCCCTGAGTTCGATCCCTAGCACCAAAAAAAATAAATAAAATAAAAAGTACATAGATCCCAGATTGTCCCAGTATTTTATGCAGTGAGGCCACCCCCTCTCCTCAAGTCCTGCAAAAAACTGAAGGTTTATTTTTAGGGAAGATAGAGTATGTACTGGGGAATACCAGGTGCAGTTGGTAGGAAATACAGCAGGGCAAGAAGATTAAGTAAAAATTGATACTGAATTACTTCCACTAGCTTCTACAGTTCGAGGAGTTAGGCTTATGGGGTATGATTGAAAATACGGTGTATCAGTTTACTAGAATCAGTGGTTTGCAAGGAAGCAGATTTAACTCAGGACAAGTCCAAGTTACAGCATTCAAACACACACAAGCCAAATGCAGAAAGAGCGCAGAACATCTTATCTACACACTGGAGACCTGAAAGACCCAATCAAAGGCTGGGAGCCCACAGCAATGTCTCATGTACATCAGTGTCTGTACTAAAAGGCTGAAGAAATGTCTACTGGAACCAGGATACAATGCTCACAGCAGAGATGAAGACCAGAGCTCACCTGAAGTGAAGAGCAGCCATCCTCACGACAGCCAGGCCCCGAGCTCCTTCTGCAGCGAGAACAGCCAAGTTCACTACAAGGAAATCAGCCAGAGCTTCTCCTGGGAAACAGCCGGCTCCTAGCTTCTGCTCCTGTTCTTTATGTTGTGTGGGCAACAATCCTCAGGTGGATTCTCTAAGCCCAGAATCACACCAACTCAGTCCAGCTGAGCGTTCCTGCGCAAGTTGACTACAATAAGTCCACCACATATGGTGAATATTTAAATTTAAATAATTTGTTACAGTAAAACGTACATTGCCATTAATCCCCTTCAAAATACTCCTCCTCGATTCAAACATCTGTTATTCTTGCACTTTCTGAAGCACTTCTGGAAGTCCTCTTTTTGTTAGCATCTTTAGTTGTGCTATCATTTTGGTACCTCAAAGTCTTGATTTAAAGTGTTTACCTTTCATGGTCATTTTCACTTTGGGGAAAAACCAGATGTCACATGGTGCCACGTCCAGTGAATAAATTGGATGAGAACATATGCAGTGTTTTTACAAGTGTGCCTTTCTCTTCGTTGGCACGAGGCAACAGCATTCACTGTATTTTTGGTCATACCTCATAAAGACACTCATGAAAGAGGACTTCCAGAATCGAATAGAATGAAGTATGAGAATAGAATGAAGTGTTGTATTTCCCATACAGCTCTTTTCTGGAAGCAACTAGACAGTATGTTTCACTAAAATGAGGGACTAAAGTAGGAAAGCTGAGGATATATGATCAGGAAACAAGATCAGAAGAGAAAGAATTTTCCAGGGTGAATGTGGTGATACTAAGGCAGCAGCAGTTACCAGTAGCTGGTAGGCACATGCAGCCATTGAAGTACATTAATTAAATATTAAAAATTCAGTTCCACTAGCCACACTTCAATACTTAGTTACATGTGACTGGAAGCTGCTGTATTGGACAGTACAGATATGGAATATTTTCATCATTGTGGACAATTCTTTGGACAGTATTGACTTGATGGAATTGTTTTTTTAACAAAATGAAGTTGATAAAATTGACTGTATCTGAGAGGAATTTTTGAAACTAGGGAAGGGGGAATTTAGTGTTGCATTAGTGATAATACAGATTGGCCACAGCAACTCTCTGTAAATCAGTGTTTATTCTTTTGGCATTCAGCAGCATCCTATTGACATGATGAAGACAGACGTCTCAGAAGATTATTTAACAATGCTATTTTTATATAAGTATTAATGAGACCCCTGTTTAAATATACTTCAGACCTAATTTATTCTGTAACTTGATTTAAGTCTTTTTCTAAATTGTGGTAATATGCTTAATATGAGATCTGCTCTCTTACCCAAAATTTTTTCTGCTACTTTGTGTTTCTTTTCTTAAAAATTTTTTAAAAGCTCTTAACAATTTTTAAGTGTACAAGAAAAGTCTTAAGATACCAGCCATCTGTAACAAAGATTATACTGTCTCAGTTTTGCTGATTTATAACAAATATCCTGGAATTGGACATGAATCTGCTATGGTTACACCATGAAGGAAGATGTCTCAACTTTAACAACAACTGAAGACCTAAGAACTTTTAATCATCAACCAGAAAGACACTTAAAATAGGCTGGAAAAGTGGAGTTCAGCATTTCCAGAGAATGGGGGGATGCATACGGAAAACTTTCCATTAGCATTGATGGGGTCTTTGTAGGAATCTGTACCTAAAAAGTCAACACAGCCAAGTAACAAGAAAAGGAAGTTACTAACTCTGTGAAAAGGAAAAGGGAAGTAATCCACGAACTACATGGATTATCTGAATAGCACCTACAGGTTCTTGATGTTGATTAACCAAAATTATATATTGAGGAGATGAGGGAAGGAGCAATGTAGGGAGGTGCAGAGAGCAAAGGCAAAGAGGTGTGGTAACTAAAATCTTGCTGTATGGGCAGTCAGTAGGTAATATCTAAAACTGAAAAAAGCAGCAATGAAAGCATATTATTTGGATACGGAAGTAAATACTAGAAGAATCAGCTAAAAGGTAAATCAGTCATCTCTAGAATGTGGCCTATTAAAAGGTTGGGCAAGGGAACACTAGAAAGTTTGTAGAAGTATTTATTGTATTTGTAGTTAAAGTAAATAGTAAGTTTTCTTCCATTTATGTCATTTTTTAAATAACCCCATGAAAAGTCACTGTTACATGAAGTACTATTTACATGGGAAAATACCTATGATTTTTATCAAAACCTAGTTGTTACAATAATGATTGTGATAAATTATTAGTGGTAAAAGAGCAAATTAAAGATGTACTTTTCAGTGCCCATGAACAATATGTAATTTAAGATCTTTGGAATTCACTTTTTTAAGAAAGCTGGTTCATTATTACATTATCACATCTCTTTAGAAATAGAAATTTTTTTCTTTTAAGATTAGAAGTGGGTCTGGGTATTTAGCTCGGTAGTTAAGAGTGCTTGCCTTGCAAGCACAAGGCCCTGAGTTCGATCTCCAGCACAAAAAAAAGAAGATTAGAAGTGATACATTGAGGATTGCATTTATCATTGAAATTTATTCTGTATAAAATGACTGCCATGTAAAGCATAGGCTAAAGTTGGTTAATAGATCAGTATGCTAAACTGGCCCAATTCTTCATTCAAGAAACAAAGCATTTTTCTTAAATGTTGGTGGAATTACTTACTTTGGACATAAGTCACTTTTTGGACCTATACTATATATCTTTCTTTTTTACATAATACTTACTTTGTTTCTGTCTTAACTGGGCATTAATATTTTGTCGTGATTTTTGTTATTAAAATTGTAGTGTGGAGCTGAAATGTAGAATGAAATTTGCCGTCTACTTACCACAAAAGGCAGAAACTGCAAAGTGCCCTGCCCTGTATTGGCTTTCCGGTAAGTATTACGTGTTTGAGTGTTATAGAAGAATTTGTTCCTTTTTATCTGGCTTGTCTTACCCTTTTATTTTGACTTTTCCTGATAGGCTTTCTGAGCCATTTATGAAACCCTAGAGACCCATCATAGTCTGCTTCGTACCTCTATCTTGAGAATAATTTCAGGCCTATGGAATTAGATTTATTTCACTTTTTTTTTTTGATAGGACCAAGTAATATAGCAGAGAATGTAAAGTTCTGGACTCAGTGATAAGGGTTTGGAAAAGTTACTTAATTTATTCCTGTTCAAGCATCTCTGTTATCAGTCGAATGAAACTGGGGCACTGTGATACATATTAGAAACTATAGACAGGTAACTGATTGCTGATACCTCGCTGGGTTGTTTCAATATTTGGGCAGATGCCCCCTATTTACAGTTTATAGTTCTGTGGTTTTAAAAATTCCAAACTTTCAAGTACATCTGATCCAAAGAATTTTGGCAATTGAATAGTAAGCTACTCTAGAAGGATAGTTATGGGATCCTTTAACCTAGAACAGCTCTTTCATTAATACTGTTGGAAATATTCTAAGAAAGGAACTTTAATGTGTTACTCAAAATTATTTCTAAAGCAAAAAAATAATACTAAATGGGGTTGCTTTCTTATTATAAAAAATTAAAGATTTTAAAGTACTCCACAGTATAGCATGAGATAACAGTATTTTTGATCTTCAGGTTTAACTTGCACAGAACAAAACTTTATATCAAAATCTGGTTATCATCAAGCTGCATCAGAGCACGGCCTTGTCGTCATTGCTCCAGATACCAGCCCTCGTAAGTATCCTCATTCCAGAAATCCTTTAGAAAAATCTGAATCTTGTTAAGTCTAGGTTATAAGCAATGTAATATGCATTATACAATTTATTTTATATTATTGTTGATATTTCTCAATCTTTCAAGTGACATCATGACTAAATGACTATGCTGTGAATAAATAGGGGAAACAGAGTAGATTTTAAAGTATATTAGAAGCTGTTTTCAGTTCAAGATAGAGAACAAACATGTGTCTCCATTTCCTTCTAAGATCACAGTGGTAGAGAGAATTAAAAGAAGAGTTAGTAGTAGGAAAGGGCCATCAGGAAAAGAATCTCTACACAGTTCTGAAAGATAAAGAGAATATAAGCCCTTTTAAGTTGTTCACTGTCTGTCCTCATTGCCAGAACTGACCCTGTTCAAGAAGAAGAGGTACAAGAAGTGTAATTTACCAAAAAGATAGAGGGCTTACAGTATGTGATGAACAGCACTAATGCAAATGGAGTTGCACATTCATCTGGACATGCTATTAAACATGGGGTATTACTACAGAGTAGATGAAAGCATAAGAATTTTCCTTGGTAGGTGAATGCAATATTAAAGGAGAAGATGATAGCTGGGACTTCGGCACCGGAGCGGGGTTTTATGTGAATGCCACTGAAGACCCTTGGAAAACTAACTACAGAATGTACTCTTATGTAACAGAGGAGGTAATTCAATTTGTATTGTAATTATTAACTGATAACTGCCAAGAGTTTAATTTTATATCAAAGGCCTTCTAATCCTGACAATTTTAAACTAAGTTGTAGAATGGCAACTTTATTTTCTACTTTTTTATAAACTACTTTAGTGCAGATTCCAAAGTTTACTAGTTTTAGAGTATTATTTGGTGCAATTTAAATTAGCACTGTACATATTTAAAGATTTAAATAATTATATTGAGACCTGCACATACAACCCAGATAATCCAAGAAAATAATATGTGAAACAACCTGTCGTTTCCTGGTAACTGGTTCATTCAGATATACTTTATAGGAATAAGTCAAAATTTAGTTAGGAAGGATAAATGATAAAGCATAACTTCTGTTAATAATATTGATGTGCAGTTTATGCATTTATTTAAATTTTATGATTTTATCATGTACATCATAAAAGTTCGAAAACAATATTAAAATTTGAATCACCTACAATTCTTTTTTTTTTTTTCTCCCTGTTGCTGGGTAACCCAGGGGCCTCACACATAGTAGGCAAGCATTCTGCCACTAAGCTACTTCCCCAACCCTCAGTCATCCATAATTTTTAGACCCTAGACCATAGTTACGTTTTGGTATATTCCAGTTTTTTTGACTAATTTTTACAAAATTATAAACTTTTTTATCATGTTATTTTAGTTCTATAAATTATTTTCCAATATTCTAATTTAGTAATTGCATAATATTCTGTCATATGCCATAATTTACTTTTTTCTAAGAGAATAATGTTTTTGTGTGTATTTTTTACCATAACAGAGGTTGCATTGATTATCTTTTGCATATTTTTTTCACTAAGGACTTTCCCTTAGATTTTCCAAAGTGAAATTACCAGGTGAAAAGTTTAAAAAGCATTGTCCTCCTAACTTCCTAAAGTTACTTTTGAAGAAGTCTGTACCAGTGGGATATGGTGGTACATGCTTGTAACCCTAGCTGCGTGAGAGACTGAGGTGGTAGGGTCGTGAGCTCAAGGCCAGTCTGGACAGCATAACTGAGAGCCTATTTCCAAAAGAAGTCTGTACCTTACATTCTCCAGTGACTGCATTAGTAACTATTGTCTGCCTGAGGTGTTTTTTTTTTTTTTTTGATCTTTATCAGTTCAAACATTGTAAGACTGTGACTTGGAAGTATTGATTATATAATTATTTCACGTAATTTTGAAAAGGTCTAAACTTATTTTCTCTGCTCTTTTGTAATACTGTTAAATTCTTTCTAGCTTCCCCAACTCATAAATGCCAATTTTCCAGTGGATCCCCAAAGGATGTCTATTTTTGGCCACTCTATGGGAGGCCATGGAGCTCTGATATGTGCTTTGAAAAACCCTGGAAAATACAAAGTAAGATTACTTAAATTTCTAGTGATAAATATTTCTCTTGAATAATATAGTATTAGGAACTTGCAAAGACTGAAATTAGGATGTTGTCTTTGTTATCGGGACCAAAATTTTCTATGCTTGGAAACTTGGGCAGGTTGGCAGAGGATATTAAATGTGAGAACATGACGTATGCTATAGAATCAGAAACACAAACATCCCATCACAGTGGTTTTTTGTTGGCCTACTAGAAGTATTATAAGATGTAGCTTGTATTTTTCATGACTTTTTTCAAACTATAGTTTTAGACACATCCCCTTCCCCGTGGGTTGCTATTCTTGATTAATGCTACTGTGGTAGTATCTATCATTTATTTATATTTTTAGCAAGTGTCTTTGAAAAGTTGACTGATTTTCTGAGCTAAAGGAAGGTATTCATGATTGGCAAAAGTTTAAGAATTTTATGTTCTTAATGTATATAATGAAAATTGGAATACAGCCTGATTTGAAAAAAGTCACTCTCCACCTTTCCCATTCTTTATTTGAAGCTTTATACCTCTATGTATTTTTGGTTTAAATGAGCCAAATTTGAATAACCACTATATGTAGAGGCATGCAGTGCACAGCAGCATATTGTAAGAGTTGAAAAAGGAAACTTTGTAGTACTCCATTGTGTAGAAAAACCACAGCCATAAAAAAGGTAAACTAGAGTCATTTGTATGTAAATGGATGTTCCTTGAGAACATACTTTTAAGTGAAATAAATCAGACACTCATGAGTACACATCGAATTGTCTCTCTGATATGAGAAACCATAACTGCAAATAAGGACAAAGAGGTGTAATAGATATTATATAAAAGGAAGATAATATACAGAGGAGAGGAGTGCTAGAAAGAAAGAAGGGGAAAAGCAGAAAGGCAACAAAGGAAAGAAAAGGGAAAGGGAAAATACAGAAAATTAAGAATAAACCTGCTATAAATAGGGAGGGAGGGAACAGAGGGGAGGGGCGGGAAAGAGGGGAGAGTACCAAGATGCATCATGTGCAGGTACAAAATAAATGTGATGAATGTAACCATTATATGTAAAATGTACCAATACATGTTCTTGGTTTAAAATAAAAAAAAAAAAGAAAAAAAAGAAAAAGGAAACTTTGACGCAATGATCATCTTAGGATGCTTCTGATTTTAAAATTAGAATCAGAGTCATTCATTACCTCTAGATTTGTTTAATCCGTTTATTTCCCATTGGAAAGACTTCTGAATCATTTCACGTGTGCTGATGTGACATGAAAATATTTCTCGTAGCAATTTCATGAAAGTGGAAAATAAGGCTTTTATTTTCCATGTTTTTGTGTAATAGGAGAGTCAATTTATTGTCTGAGGTTAAAAAGGTGAACTTAAATTTTTTGTCCTTTACAGAAGCTAGCAGACATTGTTAAATATATACATTGGTAAATAGTCTAAGGATGAAAAATTTCATCTATATACCTTATCCAGTGGAATACAAAATTGTACAAGACGAAATTGTATTAGAAGTTCAGTCATATACAGTATAAAGGCACTCTTCACTGCTTTCTCGGCACTGTTTAAGAGAAATAATGTCTCAGGTGTAATTTTATATCACTACAGATTTATTTCCAGTGGAAAAAAGGAATAGAAACTCTGAATATAAACTTTCATTTGTATCTTAAATTGTAATGCATTGCATTGCAACCACATTTAGGAGCTCTCTTAATTAAATACACAAAAGATATACTATGATGAAGAGGCCCACAATTGGTTCTGTAATATATCAGAAGGAAAATTGTTTATGAGAGTTCTCATAGCAAGGTGCAAGTGTCTGTATTTGGTTTAGCAAGTTATAACTTCTAATTTTTTTTTTTTGTTTTGGAAGTCTGTGTCAGCATTTGCTCCAATTTGCAACCCAGTGCTCTGTCCTTGGGGCAAAAAAGCCTTTACGGGATATTTGGGAACAGATCAAAGTAAATGGAAGGTAGGTACTAGGATACTCATTCTTAAATTTTCAAGTTTGTTAAAAAGCTTTACCCACCCAGCTGTTACATTCCTGGCCCACTCAAGTTGAGGCTCGAGAGCTGGAAACAATTGGAAAAGTATGTATATAGTCAGCCTTCCATATCTGTAGATTTTGTATTTTTGGATTTTACCCCTCAAAAAAATTTTTTAAAATTATGTCTGTACTGAACATTCACAGGCCTTTATTTTCATTTTTATTATTCCTAAATAGTGTAACAACTTTTACGTAACATTTATATTGCATTAGGTATTGTAAGTAATCCAGAGATAATTTAAAGTATGTAGTAGAGATGATTTACAGTGTACCCATGTTCGTAGGTTATGTACAAGCGCTGTGCCATTTTGCATAAGGGACTTGAGCATCCATGGATTTTTGTATCGTTGGCGAACCTGGAACCAATCCCCTACTGATACTGAGGGACAACTATATATGGTAGTAGCTATAAAACCCTAATTTCTCATCGTATTGAATCATGGAAGGTAGTTTAAGACTACATTTTTTTTTTCTGCTAATGTTTCTTTCTCTTTTTATAGACTTATGATGCAACCCATCTTGTGAAGTCTTACCCAGGTTCTCAGCTGGACATACTGATTGATCAAGGAAAAGATGACCAGTTCCTTTTAGATGGACAGCTACTCCCAGATAACTTTATTGCTGCCTGTACAGAAAAGAAAATCCCGGTTGTTTTTAGATTACAAGAGGCAAGTACTGGAAACTTTAGTTTGATCTAAATAATATAACTATAAAAAAGCGAGATTCCATAGTTCTTTCTTGCCTTTAAAATGTAAAATGCTACCTCCAGTAAGAGTTTTGTGAGATTTGTTGTAGTTTTTGTGCATGTCCATTTTAGTTGCATTAGAAAAATACTATCTGTATAAAATTTTGGTCTACTATTGCAGACAAATTTTATACAGATAGTATTTCCTCTACTTCTGCCATGCAAGTTTGAGTATTTTAATTTTATTCAAGTAAAAGCAGAATCACATACAGTGGTGCCTCAATTCAGGAACTTAATTCATTCCAATTCTAGAAAAGATGGCCACGTTTATATTCACATGGGAAGGATGGCTGTGGTTGTGTTTGTCACCCAATGCAGGGTTCACAAACAAAAACAAAATTTGCCAAACACTTATTTGCGAACCAAATTATTCGCAAACAAAAGCATTCATGAACCATGGTATCACTGTATTTAACATGAGAACTAAATATTTTGCATCATTAAATTAATAGAATTTAATTGTGATCTTTGTTAATAGGAGTTATGTGTCTTTATCATTTCTCTGAAACAACAGTTCATCTTTCCTACATGCTATTTCCCTTTTACTTTTATTTATTGGGTACCTCTGTTACGAGTGTCTCTTGTCCCACATTCATCAATACACATATATGCATGTGCATAAGTATAATTCATAGCATCAACACTGGATTCATTATCTAATCTTCAATTCATGTCAAATCCCCTGTGATACGGTATTTTCATAACTCTGGATATTTTAGTCACACTTACACTTGCCAAGATCAGTTGTAAAAACTAAGATATTTGAAGACCTGACAAAAATTTCAGAGCAACACTGTGTCCACTTACAGTCCTGCTGTCGTGAAAGGTCCTTAGACAGCTACTGCTTCAGTCTCCACATGACCTGCAATGGGCACAAGCAGTGACCTGGTAAGCAGCTCTTGCAGGAAAACCACTGTAGGTTTCATTGACAGTACTAAAGTTATTTATGTCAGCCAGCAAAACACTTGGCTTTTACCACATTAGTGAAGTCACAGCCTACAGCTTTCACAGTTTGACCTAGGTTTGTAAGAGCTCCTTTAGGTTTTTCTGCTACCCCTCCTGGCACAAGTGTCCACTCAAAGGGTGCATTCCCAGCTATCCTGAAATGTAAATAGTCCTGTCAGCTAATACAGCTTGACTGCAGGGGCCAGTGGCCCCAGGGACTTTTGAGGTGCTGATCACCTTTCTGCTCAAGGATGAAATAGCTAATCCTTCTCTTTCTCAGGCCTTTGGCAAAATAGTTCATTTATTAGACACTTGAATTGAAACTTTTCTGGTAGGTGAGACCAAATCTGATAGAAACAGGGAAGCTTTTGGCAGGGAAAAATACTTAGTTTTCTTCCTACTGTCAAGCCAGTAAAGAAATATGAATTTTAATTTGTGAATGATACTTAATCTCCAATATTAGTGGATTTCTCTTTCTTCACACATACACTGTTGTTACCCTGTGTTACTTTTCTCGTTGCTAAGACAAAATACCTGACATCCCAAAATTCAAGGAGGAGAGGTTTATTTAGCTCATAGTGTGTAGAGGTTTCAGTTCATAGTTGGCTGGCTCCAAGGCAGCATGGCATGGCAGAGGGGCATCACAGAGGAGAAACAGTTCATGGTGGTCAGGAGGCAACAAAGTAGGGAAGAAGCAAAGCAGCAACCAGCAAGCGACAAAAGCAGCCCTCTTTCTGTCCCTTATATTGTGTCCAGGCTACCCACCCTCAGGTTGGGTAGAACTCACACCCAGGAAGAGCCTTCCCATTATCCACACTCAGAACTATGCCAAACCAATCAGTGGACTAATTTAATAATCACACACCCTTGATCTCAGCATCACCCACTTTAATCGAAGCATGACACACTCTAGATCTAGCCACCACTGCAAAGCCTCACCTATGACCCCATGAGACTGGGGAGACATCTAGACACAAGCAATAACACAACGAAATAAGGACAAACGTCTCCCTTCATTATTCCCCTCATTTCATGTATGTATCTTAGTCTTGTAAGCTGAATATTCATCACACATCCGCATGCACTTTACCTTATTTGACTTTTATGCTGATCTATCCTCAGCCCACAAATTTTTCTTGACTAGAATACTTTTGGCTATCCACTACTCACCTATTTATGCTACTGTAGCTTTGTGTAAAGAAACTTTGGGTTTTTCCCTAAATATTCATAAGCCTCAGAACATAATATAAACAAAATCTGTGTTTCAGGGTGAAAATGAACACTGAAAACTATATATGATCATGATTTTTTAAAACATTTATTTTTAAGAGTGATATGTCAGAAACATCAACATAAAATATAGTCATGATGGTAACTGTTCATAATTCTAGTTGTTGTGTAATGTGACCCTTTATAGTTTACAAAATAGTTTCACATTAACTCATTTGCAGTCCTCACACCATCAAATGAAAGATTATTCCTTTTCTGTTTATCTGCTTCATAGATGAGGAGAGAGGCTCAGAGAAATAATCTACTTACCTCAGGTCCCACAGCTAGGATTTGATATAACCAGGACAGAAGTAAGGTTTTGACTGAAGGTTCTGCTCTGTCATCTGTCTAGCTATTTCCACAGAGTGTAATGTGCTCCTAAGGAACAGATAGATAGATTGTACATAACCTGCTACCTCTTTTAGCCAGCAGATCTCCTTGTTTATGGGGCTAGTCTGACACGTGAACAGTACATGTATTATATATATAATATAGGGAAATATATCAGAAACCAGTACTACAAATATACATGCATCTTGTTGTCTTTCTGAGTATCCCTCTTATATAATAGAACTTTTATATTTATTTAAACATCTGCCATCACAATAACATTTAGATCAACAACCAACTTGGAGAAGTCCAAATATGCATTTAATTATAAATGTAGTAGTGACTGTATTAACTGTCGCTGTAAATGACCATGTTTTTTTCCAAATGACCTTAACTTCTTGGCATTAACCCTAGTGGATGTCTTGTCTACTTCCCATGAGAGTGTGCCAGAAAATACTGTTGTTTCTGTAAAGTGTCTGCCTGCCAACAAAATCTGAAAATCCCTGGAGTGTGTTACAAAAAAAACCCCTAGAATTAACATATAGATGACATTCTTGGAGGTAAAAAATCAACCTGTTTATTTCTAAAATGCCTGTACCCCAAGCAACAACATCAAAAATGTGGTTGGCTGAATTTATGAGCTTGCAGTTCTTCTAAAAAAGAGTTTAAAAGGTATTAAGATCACCATTCACAACCTTGAACTCGGGCACAATTTTTCATTCACTTTCTTTCCATCATTGTCAGGAAGGGTGAACTACAGGTCTCATGCAGGTTGCATTTAAGTTTGTAGTTACTGAGTCAACCAAATGGAACTCCCTAAGTAGTGGGTCCAGAGAGGCTAGTGTCAGATTTTCCAGTCAGCTTCCATTTTCCTCAGGTTACCTCAGATCTAAGAGTTTTATCATTTGCTTTATCATTTGATTATAAGTATGGTATAACTGTATTTCTTCATGAAACAAAAGCTGTGAAAAAATCACATCAGCTAAAAATAGACCGAGTGTGTATATAAATAAGTGATCTTAGAAGGGAGAAAGAAAACTGATAGAATCATGTGCATGATTTACCTAATTACATTGCTTTACATCTTTTTTAACAGTGTGAAATGCTCACAAGTTATCCCCTGTCAGTTGTCAGAAAATAAAAAGTTGTTTGAGAGGGAGGAATTAATGCAAGGGAGTGGTTATTTTGTGTAGTTTTTATTTTTTGTCTTCAAAAAGGAATAGGTAGCCAAATTCTGGTAGCTGTATACAGAGGTCAAATCTTAGTCTGAAAAAGAAGGGTTTAGTATGTATGTTGTATCTTAGTTGCTGAAGTTACATAGCAAAATAATTCTGTGACTTGGTGCTGAGGAAACTTTCTTGGAGACTGGAAAGAGAGGCTGTCCTGCCTCCTCAAGGCTTAGGAACTTTCTTAAGATTTAAAGGTTCTTTTGGCCTCTGCATCTGCCTCTAAGCGATGAGTAAGAACAGAGAGTTCCAGAAATTAAGGGCTCTCCCACCTGTTCATCCCCATGGTTAACAGTTGTCTGGCACATAGACTCTCAGTGTTTGTTAAATAAACAAGTAAATAACTTTCACCCATCTTCTTCTCTGTACTCTGAAGAGATCTAACAACCTGGGATGAGCTTTTCTAATTGGGTCTGGAAAATATGTAGAAAAGCACTGCCCATTACACAATAAATTCCTATCATAGCTGCTAGGACACGGTTTCCTTTTTGAGAGTTGAATGAAGAATGAAAGAATGTATTTGTCTATTTTTACACTCCAGAAGTCAGATTTTTTTGCTACTGAAGATTTTTCCATTTAAAGTGTGAGGTGGAGTGTCACTAAATGTAGACAGTTGCAGAAGCTACATAACATACCAAACAAACTCATTAGTCAGAGAATGTAGTGAAAGCAGCTGCCCCATTTACTAAGACTGATAAACAGAACTTGAAACTACCAAGATGACATAGTTATTTCTAATTGTATAAGTTCAGCAGAATGCCAGTAGTTCAAATGTATTCTTTTGCCTGTATGTTGACATTTTAAAGAAATCCTTCTTGGTCCCTCGTATCAGGCATTTTCTACTTTCTCATAAGGGCGATTCTTAACTTTAAATATCATGGAAGTTAAGAGCATTTGCTTTTGATTTTAGATAAAATACAGTGTTATCCTGTGGTACATTCCCAAGAGCTCAAAATTGGTATTCTGGCTTACCCTGAGACTTCTCTGATAATACTGCCAGCTATAACAATGGCTGTCCATCGTGCATATAAAACTGTGCGAGACACTTGGCATATGAGAAACGAAGAATGAAAATATGGCACACAACATTATGTTACAGCTTTTGTCATGCAGTTTTTCTACAGCATCTGTTTTGCTCCATTTGTAGCTGTTTTCT
>PVJO010021917.1:0-29037 GCA_004026905.1 Hystrix cristata | reverse complement strand
CAAAATCCAACACACCTTCCTGATAAAAACGCTGAAAAAATAGGCCTAGAAGGACCATACCTGAATATGATAAAGGCTATTTATGACAGACCAACAGCCAGCATCATGCTAAATGGGGAAAAACTGAAAGCCTTCCCCCTAAAATCAGAAACCAGGCAAGGATGTCCACTATCACCTCTGTTATTTAACATAGTACTTGATACCTTAGCCAGAGCAATTAGGCAAGAAGAAGAAATAAAAGGAATATGTATAGGAAAGGAAGAACTCAAATTATCACTGTTTGCAGATGACATGATACTCTACAATGAAGACCCAAAGAGCTCCACCAAAAAGCTCCTAGAATTAATAACCAACTTCAGCAAAGTAGCAGGACATAAGATCAATTTGCAAAAATCATTAGCATTTGTATATACCAACAATGCTCTTGTCCTTTTTGACTCCAAGGATGTTTTTAAAATACTATCGAACAGATTTACACATAACATAAAGAGGAGCAACAACTTTTCAAGAGCCAGGTTGTCCACACGGTCTTCAACCAAAGCCCTAAAATCGTGCAGGTGAGGTAACGTCTGTGCTAACTTACCTCTCCCCAGCTTTGTGGTTCCATGACCTTTTTGAATTTGCGTTACCTCTACACATCAATGCACTCTCGGGACCATAGTCCAGATACAATCACTGCCTGGAATTGTTCTGTCTTCCATTTGGGCTACTGTGACAAAATAGTATGAGCTGGGTAGCTTATGAACAACAGAAATTTATTTCTCACACCTCTGGAAGCTGAGAGTCCAAGTGCAGGAAACCAGCAGATTAAATGTCTGGAGAGGGCCCACTTCTTGGCTCACCCACCAATGGTGCCTTCAAACTGCATCCTCACAGGCTTGCAAGAAGTGGGAGCTGTCTGGGCACTAATTCCACTCACAAAAATGATGCCCTCGTGTCATCATTTCCCAAACATGCCACTTCCTAATAGGTGGTTAAGCTTTCAACATATTAAAGGGACACAAACATTCTGACCATGGCAAAGACTCTCAGTAAAATTTCACTCTATAATTTCTACCTCTAATTCCTCCACTTCTCACACTTTATGTATCCGTCTGTCCCATGAGATTCTAGCCCCAGCATGCCTCCCGACCCTTCCAAACCTTTCTCAGCTTCAGTTTCCTCCCCCAGCCTGGGTCACACAGCTAGTCATTTCAGCCACATCCTTGGCAGCACCTTTGAGTCCCTCGCTCTCTTGACCTGTGAGCGGCGGGTACAGAATTCCTGCACCCTTGCACATCCATTACCCCTGTTCCTGACATGCTGTAGTTGGTGAAAAAAAT
This sequence comes from Hystrix cristata, assembly GCA_004026905.1. Lineage (NCBI taxonomy): Eukaryota > Metazoa > Chordata > Mammalia > Rodentia > Hystricidae > Hystrix > Hystrix cristata. The sequence continues at coordinate 27,715 of PVJO010021917.1, read as the reverse complement.
AATAACAGTGACACTTGGTCATTCATTGCATTTATTATTTATACCTGCACTTGGGCCTCAGTACAGTTCATCAGTCTTTCTACTCCCAGGGTTTTCCTTCTTTCCCGTACATTAGTACTCTCAGAGATCTCACATCGCCCGCTCCACGTGACTCATGAAACTCTCAGCAATTACCCCAATTTCAAATGAGCAATAGCCCAGTACGTAACTCCTTCAGTGGCCACCTTCCACCCCTAACTAAGCACATCTTCACCTGCCCCTCCCTTCTATGCCTGAAAACCTGCGGAGCTATTTAATACAAATGCCGGCGGTGTCTCTCTTCGCCCCCTCCTCACACCATCCTCTTTTTCTACAGTTATATGGAAATATTAATCATTTCAAAAGTAGTAGTCACTTTACTGGGAGAAGCTAAACCTCCCTCTTTCTCTCTTTGCATTTGCTAATTGAACATCTAGCCCTAATTTTCACACACGCACACACGCATGCACACACACTCACAGAGATACCCACACATACATGTCCATTTAAGAAGTCCATGTAAATCAGTAAAATTAATGTCTCTATTTAGTAATAGCTCATCCTATTAGAACTCAGGGAAAAATAAATAGCAGTGCTTGTTCGGTTTGGCCTTTGTGTTTCTATACAGTCTCCTACCAGGCAGTTTGTACCAGTTCCATCAATGACAAAAAGCCAGTTCTTAGCAGTTAACAGCACTTAGATAACCTACCAACATCACATTTAGTGGAAGTTTTCCAAATCCCAATCTTTTTAGTTCCAAATTTCCAAATCAGCAAGTCAGCTCCAGGACTCTTTATAAAGCCCTTCTGTTACCTCTGAGCTCCAGGTATGCTTCCCAGAATTTATTTTCACTAAGCAGCAACTGCACACATAGTATTTCCCCCATAAACACTATTTCCACTGGGAGAAATTATTTAGTCATCAGCAGATCAGAAAAATGGGCATTTTGGGGTTGGAGATTTAGCTCAGCGGTAGAGTGCTTGCCTGGCAATTGCAAGGCCCTGAGTTCGATCCCCTGCATGTCGCCCTCAGAAAAATGGACATTTTGGTGGCCTAGTATCCTGTCAGAAAACACAAACTCTTTCACACAGGAAGGCTGAGGAAAGTACAGAGATGTGACGCTCTCCCAAATGAGCCTCAGTATTTGTCCCTCTCTAGCAAATAAACATAAATGCTCATTTGAGTACTTCTTGACTTGCATCTAAACTGCCACCAAACAAAACCCTAGACACTAGGAGAAGATTCAATGTACTTTGTACTTTCGCTCAATCTCAGCACTTTCTGTTCAGATATTTTCAAACCCCAGGCTGGGTAAGGCACACACTCAGACTGCCCAAGCCTTTCCAAAGCAGTGGATCCTGACCCCAGGCCCCCAGGCCCCCAGTCCGCAGGGAGGGATGGAATGGAAAGAATAAGAGCATTTGTTATTCTGTTTCATGGGGACTTGCTCATAACCTACTTATTACATTTGGCACACGACCTGGTGTCCACAGCTGTACTTCTTTCCTAAATTTGTTTGCAGCTAATACATGATGGCCTCTGAGCCAGGCCGGGCTGGCCCCATGAATGGTGCCTTTTTTGTGAAGTTATTTTTCCCTGGGTCAGAAATAACTTTGCATAACTCGTTATTTTTCTTTATTGGGTCTAAATAAAGTTGCATGTCATCTGATAGCTTATTTAAGTAATGCACACATGCTCTTAATATGGCAAGCGTTGGTAGGCTCAGGGAAACCTAAACATCAGTCTCTCACTGTCTCCTGCCTGCACATGAGAAAAAAGAATAGGAGGGAAGCTGTTTTCAGTGGGAGTTCGTAGGACATTAACAGTTCCAGGTGTATGCATGTGCATATGTGTTTAAATGTAAGTTAGAAATATTTGAGAAATTTCAACCAAGTTCAGGAGGATTTGTGCATATTTAGTATCTCGGGCATTTTGGAGATGCTAAGGATGAGCAGGAATCTTTCCCTTTGTATTTGCTGTCCATGGCTCTCAGCACCTCTCTATCCCAGATTCTGGCACAATAAACACGGCAAATTAAATATGGCTCCAGTGGCTTGGGAGCTGGCCCCAAAAGTTATCTTTATTAACGCATTTAAGGAAAAGGTCTCATTTTTACTACACTGTTTCCTTAATGATAAAGGCAAGAGCAGTGTTGAACAAAAACAAACCAAAGAAATCTCAGGGTTTTGGCAGCCAGGTTGATTTCCTGTGTGTTCAGCACAGAGCTGGGATTTGGCACGGTCCGATTCATCCAGTCCGGGGTTCAAGAAGCGCCCCCCTCCCGCTTTCTCATGCTGCCTCTCTCGGCTTGCTCTGACATTTTCTTGGCTTTGGCTGAAATTTTGACACATAAATCCCACTTGTCAAATGATATTGTAAAACAAGCATCCAAGTGTCAGCACATGGCCTGTGCGTCTGGGGACTGGAGAACAGACTGAGGCACACCTCGATGGCAGCTTTCATCTGGCTCCAGCCATCTGCAAGCAATTTGAAACTAGTTTCCAACGCAGCTAGGTTATTTAGCCTGATAACTTAGCACAGCCAAAAGCAAGAGCCCGAGTCATCAAAACCTGTTAACTCATAATGAGAAGATAAAGCTGGGTATTTTTAAAACCTGCCTCGGACCAATCCATTAGTATTCAGTCAGATGGTCTGAAATCTCTTTTTAGTTATAAATCCCATCAAACAGCTCTGGTCCATTAAATTATCACATTTGCCATCGTCTGTCCCCACCCCTATCCCTAGCCTCTTACTCTCACAACTGTGGCCTGCAAAGGGCTGAGACCCTGACAGGACTTCTGTGATCCTTCTAGTATTGGAGTCTGGGATGCTTCCCTTTCACCTGGGGATAAAAGAGAGACTCAAAGGAAAGATGTAGAAAGTCTCTTAGAAAGATGTGAGTACACAGGAAAGATCTGTTACTTTTCTTTATTCTTAGATTTATGAGCATTTTTGGGGAGATTTTAATTTGTTTTGCCAGCATGGTACGAAGTTCATGTGCAGCAGAGAAAAACTGGAGGGAAGGGTCAAGGAGGGGATGACACCCAGCATACTTCAGTCCTTTCCAAGTCTTTGCTTGTCCAAAATCAACCTCACTGACATCAGTTTGCTCATCTGGAAAGTGGGGACACAAAGAGTTACCTCACAAAATGTCTAGATGCCTATCTTGGCTAAACCTTTCTACTTGTTTACTGGGGAAACAAGCATATACGCAGCCCCCCAGAGGTGTTTGCTACGGGTCCAAGGAAGCTCCAAAATCAGCACTGTTCCCTTCATATCGCACCCTGCTCTCTGCCTGTACCCCAGTCACTACTCACCTGTCCAAAGTCATCCTCTAAGAGCTTGCTGTCAGTCAGGAGAAAAATAGGCATTTATATTTTACTATGTAATAGTCAGTCTTACTAGGTAATGAACCATATAATGTATTATTAGCAAGTTTCCAAAAACTCTGGAGTGTGTCTAAAAGTAAGAATACCGCCACTCAGACATAGGAGAATCACTTCTTTTATTTCATTTCATTATTTTATTTTGTGCAGTGTTGGGGATAGAACTCAGGACCTCACACATATGAGGCAAGCACATGCCCACTGAACTACGCCCCCTGCCCGCAAGCCCCTTTCTGCATCTCCGCATGCTAGTTGTTGCTTTACCAGCTCGACGATGGTTACTCATTGGGGAACTCTCCAGGAGAGCTTCGGGTACTCCAGCTGATGGGGGGCCATTGAAAGACAACAGCTGCTTATCACCATGTATAAGATCTTTGGTTGATTATCAGTTTGCAAAATTCTGTAGACTCCCCACTCTCCACAGTATGGCTACAGTCTCTGTACTCATTCCCTACTTGCCTCAGCAGCCCCGACCCAGTTTGGTAGCATTTTTATCTCTCGACATCATCTGGTAGTCAGAGGCATTCCTGGGGAGATGGCTGCTCCTTGGGACTATCGCAAAGCCCTGATCGGTGTGATTGCTGGTCATCTTTTCAGCCTCCCCATCCACTTCAGTGCTCCCCAAGCCTGAATGACTGGCAGGATCGCCTGGGAGCGTGTAATGAGGGCTGCCCCTTGGCCTCACCATGGTCATGCTGAGCTGAGACTTCAGGGAGGTGGGACGGGGAGCAAATGACAGGTCCTCTGGTACCATTAGTGATTTATCTCTTTTTCGTATTCTCAGACAGTCTTTCCATTTGGCTGGTCTTCTTGAAGCTGTTTAACCTGCCTAACTATTCCACGGCCTTTTACACAAAGCTGCAATGTTTCTCAAAGAAAGCCTGCTCCTTAAAGATCTAACTTAAGACTTCATTCTGCAAGTCCCCATCACTATTTATTTCCACCCTCCCAGCCCCCAGTGCTGGGGATCAAACCCAGGGCCTCCTGTGTCTGTACTGGCAAGTGCTTTCCCACTAAGACCCTCACCCAGGCCTTTAACCATCTTGACTTCATTCAGCAACTCCTCACCATCATCTGCCTTAAATATGGCCAGCAGATAGCCATTCATTATGTGTCCTTGTAGATAATTCTTTACACACTTGCTAAATCTATCTTTGCAAAAATACAAATTTAAGTGCATTACCTGGAGGCCATTCCTGGCCTGGTGTGGTCCAGCTTTCCTTGGTCTGGATCTCCTTTGTTACCTTCCCTTTCAGTCACACTTTTCTCCTCGGCCTGCCCTTTCTTGGTTCCTGGAACATTCCGTGTTATTTCCTGACCCAGGCCCTTTACACACGCTGCTATTCTCCCAGTAAGGACACCCAGCACATTGTTAAAGTCAGTAAAGCCCAGGCAAACAAAAACCAAGCAACAAAACCATTTAGAGCATATATGAAAATTAAAAAGTAAGAAAACAGTTACTAAAAAAGAAGATCACAATTTTATTGGTCTTCCTACATTATTTGAAGTTTCAATCAAGTGTTTATTTTTAAACACAAGCAGGGGCCGGGGGCGGGGTAGGTGTGTACTGCCACACTGTTGGATGTTCACGGCAGTCACCACCATCAGAAGGTGTGCTACAACACGGACGCCTGGGCCAGCCCTGGAAGTCATAACTTAGCAGGTCTGGGATGGACATGAGAATCTGCATGTTTAACGATTGCCCAGATGCTGCTGGCAATGACCATCTACTCTTTACAGCTCCAGATTTGCAACAGTTACCTCCAGAGCTCTTAAAAACGCATTTGCCCAGGATCACCACAGACCATTAAATAGGGGTTTCTGGGGCCGGAGCCCACGTGCTTCCATGTGAAGCTGCCCGGCTGCTTTTCTTATGGAAAACACTAGCTTAGGGCTCACCACCTGCATCTAGCAGGTGTTCCTTCCACCTGACACATTCTTCCCTTTAAATAGCTAACCTCTTCCCTGTCCTTTATACAGCAAGCCGAGTGTCACTTTCCTTTGGAAATGACGATGACAGTGAGTCACTGAGACAATTGCTTAAGCACTGTGTCTTTGCAAGGCTCTAATCTCCATATATGTGAAACAGCAGAGTCTAATGAAGTACCTGGCATCATAGCTGCTCAACAATTATCTGTCAAATGAATGGACCCTAAAATGTCTAGTCGCCGCCTGCCTCTTTTGTATACTGTGAGACTGATCTACAAAACACGTAGAGAAATCTGTGATTGTTTAAGTGATTGTTAAGCTCCATCTCATGCCGCTGTCCTGCCAACATGTAGGTACCCAGGTAGAAAAGAGAAACATTCTACCTACCAGCTCAAGGAAGCACCCATTTCCTGTAGTTTCTACAAAATAAATGTAATCCAGGAAAATCAAAAGCTCAGACCTGCCCTCTGTGTAGGTAAGAAGCTCTAACTGACGTGATTTGTGTAGTCCTTGTGTAGACTTACTGTGGTCAGTTTGAGCAGAAACACACATCTTGACTGAGTTGGTGCAGTTCTGTGCATAGAGGATCCTCCTGAGGATTGTTGCTCGCACAAAATAAAGGAGAAGGAGAGGAAAGGATAGGAGCCCGCTATTTCCCAGGAGAAGCTCTGTTGCAGCTGGTTCTCCTGAAGGAAACGCGGAGGTTCTCATCACAGGAGGAGCTCGGGGCTTTGCTGTTGTTGAGGATGGTGCTGTTTGCTCCAAGGGAGCCTGGTCTTCATCTCTGCTGTGAGCATCGTATTCTGGTTCCAGTATAGATTTCTTCAGGCTTTTAGTGCAGACACATGTAAATGAGACAGTGCTGTGGGCTCCCAGCCCTTGATTGGATCTTTCGGGTCTCCAGCGCATAGAAAGACATTCAGCACTCTTCCTGCATTTGGCTTGTGTGTGTGACTGTTGTAACTTGTAAATGTCCTGTATTCAATCTACTCTCTTGCAAACTATTGACTCTGGAAAGGTAACTAATACAGTCCTACACACCAACCTAAACAGTTCATCATCATGGTGGGGTGGGAGAAAGGGTTATTTAGGATAGATGCATTCCCAACAAAAGAAAAATTCACAGACCCTACAAAAATAGAAAGTACTATGTTGAGGGACTTGATGTGAACTAACAAATGATATCGGAATCAACAGAGATATTAAAGTATTTACTCAGAGGGCTTGACTTTATTTTTTCCACATTTTTTTATCAGTTCCTATTGGTTAAACAGATTAATGGAGTTCATGTTGACAGATTTGTGCATGCATATAACATACTTTATCACCCCATCAGCTACAAACTCTGTGAATTGGCAGTGTTGTTGTGTGCCATCAAGGGATTTGGGGACTTGAAATCTGCATTAACTCAGTCTCTATAGAACTAAACTTACTATGTTGTCACACCTGGATTTTGCACACTAGGAAATCTGTGTCCATCACACTGTGTAACAGAGTGAGCCTTTTGTATTCTGTAATGAGAGAAATCTTTCTGTAACACTAGTTCCACTCTTGGATTAGTTTGTTAATGAGTAAAATAGTGTCGCTCATTAAACACTGAGTTTGACGATATATAGGGCAGTCCTCTGCTGAGAGAGGTGACACAAATCTCTATAAAAAGACCCTCCATCTGCCAGATGAGAGACCTGGTGAGCTGTAGTCTCTGTCCAAACATGGCACTCAGGCCCCAGCTGGAGCATACTCTCTGTAGGTTCCCACATGGCTGCTCTGATCCCAGCCGCTCTGGTGATTCTGTGAATGCTGACCGTACTGGAGAGGTGGAGCCTTGTAGGCATTCTTTGTAGAGCCTCCTGCAGAGTCACTGCGGAAAGGAGGGACTCAGATACAAATAATCTAATCCAAAAGTGCTTTGCCAGAATCCGATGCTGCTGAGTAGCAACAAATGGGATGAGCCCAGGAACTTGTTACCCATTTTCCATCCCCTGGTGCAGTCTCACTCACACATGGATTGTAGCCCTGTCATCCCTTCTCTGCTTGCCATCATTAGAAGTCTCACTGACCCAGAAAACATCTTCCCTCACCTTAGCAGTCGCTTCGCAGCCCACCTTGCTTGTACTTGGACCCATGAGAGGGGCCACGAATGAACTTGGCACTTCCGATCTCTATTCATAACACTTTCCTTCCTAAAGACTTTAAAAGTATCATCATTAAAACCACAAGAGGGAGAGATTCCAGTTTTGTGTCACAATACTGGCCACGTGACCGGAAGGCCAAGGACGCATTCATAGTAACATTCTCTTCCTCATGAATTTGGGGCATCGGGAAAAACCCCACAATTTGTTTGAACCGTAAGAGCCACAAAAAGAACCTCAAAGTGAACCTAACAAAAATGCATAAAACATTTGTGAGGAAAGCTTTAAAACAGGCCTGAAAGACATAAAAGTATAACTGAACAAGTAAAAAAGACATACTTCCTTCTTGGATAAGAGGAATCAACATCATGAAAGTGTCACCTGTCATCACATAAAGTATGAATATATGCTGATAAATACATCTCAGCTCTTTTGTTGCCTCATGAAACTCGGTTCTAAAGTTCTTATGAGAAATAAACACACAATAATTGCCAAGAAAATCCTGGAGTGGATCCGCTACCACTGCAGAAAAATCACAATGCTTTCTCCTCTGCTTACGTTCTTCCATCAAAAGTACAAGGGCTCTCAAGAGAGGCCACAGTCTGTGCTGCCTCAGAGAGCACAAAGCCCCATTGTTGTCGCGAAGAGGGTCGGAGGAAGAAACCATACGGCGCTGAGAGGGGCGCTGGAAAGTCACGACCCCACATCGGCACTCGTACAGCACTCCTACCTCTCAGAGGAAAGGAAGCGCAGCCAGCCGAGACCTGCCCCTAGCGCAAGGCACTATTGGCTGATCACTGTGCGAAGGAGGTGGAGAAAATGCCACCTCTGAGGTCCAGTCACACAGGGGGTCCCTATAACTGTGACTGGACCAGAACTACAGATGAACCTCCTGGCCCCAGTTCTGTGCTGGCGAGAAATGAGTAACAAGAAAGAACAGTCTGTCACTGGAGGAGGGACAAGGCTGTGGGGAAAGTGTCCCTCTGTAGTACAAGTAAACAAAGATGTCTGAAAATGGAAGATGGAGCAAACTATCAAGAAAGAGCCTCTCTCCTCCATGTCCACATCCTAAACGCAAGGTTTTACTAGGAGAAATTTAACTGAAAAAAACAGAAATACCAAGCTCAACTCCTGACTAAATAAATTGACTCAATTTCCCGTTGAGTCAGCCAGTGAAGTATGCCTACTACCAGCCATGTGATTAATAAGATTTATATCAATCTTTTGTTTTACACAAAATGTTCAGTATGTAGTAAATATATATATATATATATATATAAATAAATATATATATATTCACATGCACCAACACAAAAACAAAGTAGAAGGAGAGAAAAATCAAGAGACAGCGTAATCACACAACCAGACTTAGAAATGACCTAGATGTAGAAGTATCAGACAGGCATTTTAAGACGTGATACATGCACAAAACAATGGGAAACTTCAGTAAAGAAGTGAAAACTAAAAGGAGGGCTCAATGGGCTGGGGATTTAGCTCAGTGGTTAAAGTGCTTGCCTTGCAAGCACAAGGACCTGAGTTCGATCCCCAGCACCAAAAAAAAAAAAAAAAAAAAAAAAAAGAGGGCTCAAATATAAATGCTGTAACTATAAAAGACACAGAGATGACTATGTAAGAGATGAAAAATATCATTGATGTGTCCACAGGAGACTACACAGCACAGTAAAGAACCAAACTTGAACAGAGTTCAAGCTAAAGCACCCAAAATAAAATACTACCATTCCTAAACATACATATAAATGTACTTGCCAAATTATTAACAAGTCAAATTCAGCAATTTATAAAAAAAAAGAAAAGACATTGTGACCAAGTCAGAAATGCTAGGTTGCTTTGACACTTGACAATCTAATTCATCATTAGATGAATTAATTAGTCTATTCATCAATAGACTCAAGAAAAATATATGATCATCTTTATAGCTACAGAAAAACCATTTGACAAAACTTAAAATGCATTCATGATTTTTAAAAAATACCTCACAGCAAACTAGAAATTGAAAAGAATTTAAATTTTGGCAAAGAGAACTCTGTAACTAGTATATTTCATAGTAAAAACCTGAATGTTTTGAACATTAAGATGAGTAGCAAAGCAAGAACATATTCTCTCATGACTTCCACTTAACAGCACACTGACGGTCTAGCTGGTCTCACAAGATGAAAAGATAATAGGGAACATACAGATTAAAAAGGAAGAAATGAAATTATTTCTTTCCATGGTTGTCAACAAAAACTCCTATTTGTTCCAGCGAGGTATGAGAGTTCTAGTTGCTGAAGACTGAGAGGTGGCGCCCAACAGCCACACTTGGAATATTTGAATGTCCAAAGTATAGTGATGGTCATGAATTGTAAAACTCATTTTTGGAAAGTAAGTTCATAATGATAATAGAAAAGGAACAGGATAGAGAATAAGAATATTTCATAGTAGAATACCAGGTAACAATGAAGACGATGAGAAATGCAGAAACTACTCTTTTGCAATCTCCAAGAATTATATCAAGCAAAGATCATTAATGGATCTCAGAAGTATAAAGTAAAACATCAAAGAACAGATTGGTCACGCAATCTGGATATTCTGCAACAGATCATTCACTAATCCCAAGAAACAAAATCTCCCTCACCGCAGAGAGATCGCTTTGGTCATCACATTAACCAATTGACTAAATTTAGTACCAGTAATGGTGGAACAATCTAACCTTCTGCACGTAAAGCACTAAGAAATACACACCACCATTAATGCAGTAGTCATCTTGGAGAATGTTTAACCTGAATATAACAACGAAAATCGCTCAAGTAATTCCAGACTGTGGCAGAGTCCGTAAGGACATCAGCCTGGATTGTTCAGAAAACGCATCGTCCCGAGAGCAACGACCAAATGTAGGGGACCTTGTCTAGATTCGGAGGGCCTCAGATGGTGTCACAAGCACACACAGTAATGAATGCATCAACCTTGTTTGAATCCCACATCACAAAAGTAAGTAAAACAAAACGCATTTGAGGAACAATGTGGGAGATTTAATATGGACCTCCCACGAAATACTGAACTGGAGATCAATTCGGAGGTGCAGGATGATGGCGCTGTGGTCAAAGCCTCATGCTTAGGAGATGCACGCTCAGGTGCATACAGCTGAAGTGTCCGAGGGCCTGCAGCTTACTGGTAAAGGGTTCAGCAACAATGCGGATGTGAGAGCGAATGAGGGGAGATACGGTAAAATGTGAACTGATAAATCGAGATGTGAGGCACATAGTTTTGTTTTGTTTTTAATATGCTGGCCTTTACTTTTATGTGAATTTGGAAACTTTCAAAATAAAAAGTCTGTAGGAAAGAAAACCCCAACTATCCTGACCTAGAGCACTCTGTCGGCTCCGGCCCTGCAGTGAACGATGCGTCACTCCGGGAGCCAGAGCTGGGCGCTGCGGTTGCTGACCGGCTGGCGACTTCGGTGCTGCTGGCAGAACCCAGGGCGCTGACGCCCGGCTGAGGGTTCCACTGCGCGAGGCCAGACCACAGACCCTGCATTCTCCCAACTGAGAACCTAAAACACACACGCAGTATTGAAACATTTGGAGCAGCCTTTGCGAGGCACTAGGCCAAAGAGCTTTTAATTTTAATTCCAGCTAAACCATTGGCAAAAAAAAAAAAAAAAAAAAAGGGTGGCTCCCCTCAAATTCCTTGGGAACAGTTGGAAAACGCAGGCTTCCTCGGAAACCTGCGGCGGGATTCAGGAGGGTTGATTTGGGAAGTCACTTTCGACTCATTAATTAGCTTAAACAAATAATCATTTATCATCACTCATGATTACTTAATCATTAGCATCTTAGTATGAAATTCTCTGGCTTTTGATTTATTGACAGCCATTTAGGAAACTATGGAGTTTTTTTTTCCTTCTGCTAAATGTTTTATGGAGAGTTAGATGTTCTTCAAAGAATATTGTGTGGGAGAGAGGGCCATTGCTGGACAGAGAGATGAAAATAGAAAGTTTTTGAATTAAACAAATAAAGAAAATTCTCCAAGCCACAATGTACTAAGGGGCCGTCTCAATCAAAGGATTTTCTAATTGCAAGAGTATGCTTTTAATATTTAATTTTAATGAGATTCAAGCCAGGCTTTTTGTTGCTCAATCTTTTTAACCAGGTGCCAAAAATCTGGCCAAATGTATGGAAGCAGATTCTTCTTCTAAGAACTGCTACAAGAGCTTTGATGTTTATGCCGAGCAGAAGGAATCTAGGTTGATTACTTTATTACTCTCACTTCCAAAAGACCATCCCTTTGGTACAGAGCATTCTTCCTGATTTATCCAGCTTGGAAGGACACCATGAACTTGGCTTTCCAAAGCTACTTATTAAAAATCTGTTCCTTTTTTTTTTTTTTGGTCACTCTTAAGAATCACACAGGCTATTACACAACAAAATAATTAACTTTTGCTTTTTTCTGAAAAAAAAAAACTGTTTTAAGATAATACAGCGTTATTATCAGTTATGGTTCCCTTTAAAAACAACCAAACTAAAACTTTATCCCTTTGATACTAGATTTCATAACCAAAAAATAAATTTGCTTCCCAACCCACCTGATGTTTCCTCTGACAAACTTTCCAGTATGGTGCCCGTTGTTCTTTTACGGCTTAATTGTATAATTTAGAAATAAAACTAGAATTCCTATGAAAATTCATGTAAATATCTCAATGCATAACAGTTTTTATGAGTTACTGCATATAGCACTCCATTCGTGCTAGCACTCAGTACAAACATCTTGTCTTAATTCAACAGTTTGAATTTTCTTCAGACCTTGAGCCCTCTTGATTAATTTCTGAACCCTGCTGACACTGTTCTAAAAGAGGAAAAAAATGAACCACTCTGATGTCATTCCAGGTGAGACAAGCACAGGTTTCTAAATGCCCGTGTGGCATAGGGGCTGGCATTTAAGACATCCTATATATAAAATTCCTACACAGCAATTGGGAAGTTACTCGTGGACCCAGGCGGTAGAAAAACATGTTTGTTTTTGATACTTCTGCAAGGTAAATTTCATTATTCCCTCATGAAGGGTTATACAGGGTAGTGCCACAGCACCCCCCATCATCAGCTGTAAAAAGAATACTGGATGTGTTGTTTGTTTTATACACAGGTACAGCCAACCGAACATGCTAAACCACTTACAGCAGTTTATTGACTCTGGCGAGAAACAACAATTTAGAAAAGCAAATGACGCAGATTGCATAGCGTGGACCTCTCAAGACTTCTGCCCTCTGCAGCCACCACCAAGCTTTCTTTAGGACACTTTCTACGCTGAAAACGTGTCTGCAACAATCAGGTATGGTTTTTCTCCTAAAGTTGTAATTTGGTTTTGTGCCAATCTTTAACAGTAGATTTTACAAAGTTGACCGATTTTACTCATTTAAAATGTGAAAGTCTATCCAGCAATGTATGTATGTATGTGGCTATGTATGCATGTGTGTATATGTGTATATGTGTGTGTATACATATATGTATGTGTATGTGTGTTTCTTAGATCTTCGAGCCTGAACTAGTGAACAGAAAGCAAGCTAGAGTTTTGTCCATGGCAGCTTTATAATCACCACATTTCAAGGTGAATAAGTAAAGCTAACACTATTTACATATTTGGTTTTGAACAAATACTATATTTAAATTTAGGTTATACGTGAAAATAATAAATTTAACTTCAGACCGCAAGTACCCTGTATAAATAGATTTCCTTCAAGAGACAGTATCTGCATTTTAAGATATATATTGTGGTGTAACATAGTACAACAAGATGGGATGATTATTTCATCACTTAGCACTCTGCGCCTGAACTTCTCGTCGGTTAACATTTTGCCCCGGAGGCAGCATTGCACAGTGAAGGAGAACGTGGCCAAATATTTTGTCCTGTCGCTCGCTATTTCTGGGACTTTGGACAAGTTCATTCACTTTCTGCTACCTCAGTTTCCTCATCTGCAAACTGGGGATAATTATGCCTTTTTCTCAGGTAGAACATATTCAGATTTGAATGAGCACGGTTCCTAGCACATAGTGAACAATTATTAGTCACCACGTCTTTTTAATTTTAAATGTTTTTCTAGAGTGGTATGTGGCTTGGTTCGTAGCACCAATACATTAGGCTGCTTCAAGAAGATAACCCTTGAGAAACTTTGGTTTTCGCTCAGCTCATCTGCCACCTGCCTAGGCAACAAAAGTGATGTACACCTGCTAAGGTTTTGGTATTCCGGTGGATAAGAAAGGCAGTATTTGCATGCCTAGAGTGTTACAACTGGCATCTCATTCCTCACAATAATCATATGATGCAAGAACTATGATTGATCCCATTCAACAGATGCAGAAACTACGAGGCTGGAAACTTCCCTAAGAATTCTTAAGCAGTAAGTGGTGGAGGTAGCATTCAAATCTGAAAAATCTGACGTTAGAACACAATCACCAACTCAGTACATTTGCGAGGTCCTGGATCAACTTATTTAAATCCCATAGTAGAAAAAGTGACAATATGAAGAGGATGGAGGAAGGAACCACGTCTCAGGCTCACAAAGTGAAGAGAAGAGACAGCGATGGCTGCAAAGCCTTCAGTTTGTGTTCTCGCACCTGAGGGGCAACCAGGACATTTCTCGTCTCAAGAGCCTGTCTCTGGGGGCTGAGAGTCAGCAGCAATCACGTCTGTACACACTGGCACACATCTGAGCCATGTTCCTGGTCTGCTATCAACTTGAGCCTGGAGTGCAAATACAAAATCCAGATTCACATAGCTAACGTATCTTATTCCAAGTTGGATGCAGGTTATAACAGGGAGAGGACAGTGGGACTGTGTAAGTGCTGTGAGTACTGCACCCCACGGATCAGCCGTGAGATTTTAGACCAAGTATCAGCAATTAGTCTAGTAATCACTGTGGAGTGTGAGGTAGCCTCGGTAGTTTGGGTTTATTAGTTCACTTCATGCTTATAAGAAGAATTCCACAGGATAGTTTTAGGATGAAGCCTGCTCTGTCCATGAGGAAATCAAGGCAGGAGGACCTGAAAGAACTGGCCTCACATCACACAGTCAACAATGGATGTGGGAGGGATGCACAGCCTGGTCCCACCACGTGACATTCATGCAAGGCAGGAAGACCCCTGGCCCCAACCCCCTAACTTAACGACGTTATTACTTACACACACACACCCCATCATGCAAATCACACTTCACTATTGCCTCAAGGATTTAGATAGTTTTAAGACTTAAAAACAGGTATGGCTGAAGGCAGAACGTAATGGGGAGTTACCATTTAGTGAGCATAGAGTTTCGCATTCAGAAGATGAAAAAGTTCTGGAGATGGAAGGCCGTGATGGTTGTACAATGATATGAATTACCGCCCACTGAACGGAATGCCTATAATTGGTGAAAATGGCAAATTTGTGTTGCGTACATTTTATCACAATTTTACAAGGTAGAGCCGAAGAAGAGCACCTGGGTTAGGATTATTTAACCAAAGTCTGAGCGCGGCTGGGAAGTTCTGGCTTACAGGAGGGTCACGGCCGAGTGACAGTCTGCTACCTTGACTATTGATCGGGCAGGTTGTATCTTTATACTCCAAAAGTGGTGTTTATTGTCAGTTCTTTTCCAGAGAAAATACAGGATTTGGGTTTGTTAAGTCCCTGGGAAATTCACTAGCTCTAAGTGCAGAGAGTTTACACTCAGAATTTCTGTGGCTTGCAGTACAGTTTTTGTTGGATAATGATGGTACGATGCTCACTCTCCAATGTGGCTCCCAGACTGAAGTAGCCTTGTCATCTCAAATGGCACTTTGCAGGAAGAAGGGTACCTGTCCGAAATTGTCTGTCCTGGATCTCTCAGAACTGCAGAACAACCTTCAGGCAAGAACAGAATTTCAGATTTAGAAGGCAATTTATGCCCACTAATATGTAAGATGGAAAAAGAATAAAAGTGTTAGAAATTATAAAACCTACACTGAGGCACGAAGGCCTTCAGTCCATAAGGGTCTCATCTCTGTGACTCAAAACCCTACCCTTGAAGATGATGACATTCATACCAACCAAGATTAATAAAACCATTTTTAACAGAATGTCTGTTAGAAATATAAGTCTACATACCTGCTGGGTTTTTAAAAATTCAATCTTAAAAATGGAAAATAAAATTTAATGCCATATTATTACTTACAGTTGTCAGTGGCAAAGTATCTACCTGCCTTCTGAGTTTTCAACCACCACCCGGAGTTGTTTTTCTTTCAAAATGGATTTTTCCCTCAAGATTTTATGAACATCTCTAAGTGGAATTGCATGCCATCCTACGAAGGGCCAATTTAATTCTTTTGACTTCCGGTCTGACTTTTTTTAAATGCTAACTTTGTAATTTCTCAGAAAGAAAAAGCTGTGTCGTGTGGTGCTGGCGTTGTGTTACAAGATTTACACTGTACGTATTTATATGCCCTCGTGGCTGAGAATTTTACCCAAATCCTTCATCTCTGTAGACCTAAGGAACCAAATGCTAGAAGATCTTTTATGATACTTACATTTTCATCCTGTAATGCTGTTAATGGTGGTAACAATGCACAAAAATGAAAAAACAAAGAAAAAAAAAGTTTGTATGAAATTCTTTGAAAGACCTGTTTCTAGACGTCTCCATGAACTTTCCTCTCAACCATCCATCAACAAATACATATTGAGAAACTTGTGCCAGGCACTCTTTAGGCAATGGAAACACAAGACTTGGTCCTACCCATGGGAAAATGACTTTTCAGCAGGGAAGCTACCAATTTAGCCAATTCCACCACCAATTTAAATAATAATTCATTTAACTATGAACAATGT
Source organism: Hystrix cristata (assembly GCA_004026905.1). Classification (NCBI taxonomy): domain Eukaryota; kingdom Metazoa; phylum Chordata; class Mammalia; order Rodentia; family Hystricidae; genus Hystrix; species Hystrix cristata. The sequence goes on along the minus strand of PVJO010021917.1, from coordinate 11,422 downwards.
CATTATCATTTCAGTGCTTCAAAGAAAACTAGAGCCTGCCTTGAAGGTTTAACTGGAGAATTGAACTTGGAGGATGGGATGTTTAAATTTAGTGGCAAGCATCGCTCCAGGCAGGAGCCAGTGCAAAGTCTTGCACTTTGAAAGGGCCCAAACCTTCCATTTTATACCACACTCTGTGCACCTTGAAGCTCTCATCTCCTGTGCAAAGCACCTCAAGCCCCGCTCCAGGGCCATGCAGACCTCGTCTCTGGGCCTGTCACCCCAAGGGGACTACAGGCACGGATGGGCTCCCCTGGGCTTCTTGGTGGTGGCCAGGAGGGGCCAGCTGTAGAGTGCATGCATGTGGATTTAGATGCGCACAGGAGAATACTCACGAGTCTCACCTTCCCTTCACAATGTGAGAAGGAACCAAATGTGGGGAGACAGAGCCGGAGCACTGCCCACAGCCGGGTCCTCATGCTGACGCCACGGCAGTCCCGGGTGGGACTCTGAGGAGTGTGAGGGGCCCAGATTCTCATCAAACTGGCTGAGCCTCCAGTCGCTGTCTTGCTTTGAGCCCTGAGAATGTTGGAGGTGGGCCTCTTGGAGCTAGACTTCGTGACCTGATTTGGCATTACCTGAGCAAGCGGAAGAGGAGTATTTCACACAGAGGAATCCACATGTGTGAAGGTTCTGAGGGATGGAGAAAATGAACTGAGAAGTAACCACTGTGCCTGGGACCACTTCACCCTGTGGCTTGATGAAGAGTGGTCCAGGGCAAGAGAAGAAAGGCTTTCTCCGCAGCACACCCTTGGAAAGGGGTGCGGTGTGTGCCCACAAGAGAGGGCTCTCCATGGCATGTTTTTGATGGGGATAAAAAATTACTGAAAAGGCATATTGCTAAACTGTTATTTCTATACAATCTCTACCAGAAAATGAGAATTTTAGTTGTAATTTTCTTTCAAATACTAAATTATAAGGATTGTATTTTCTTAGTCCTTTCAGGGTGCTGTAACAAAATACCTTAAATTGGGTGGCTTAGAAGCGAAGCAGTAGAAATGCGTTTCCTACAGTGCTGAGGCTGGGAAGCCCAAGGTGCAGGCACCAGCAGATTCAGTGTCTGGCGAGGCCAGTTCCTCCCACAGGACCACTTTTTACTGTGTCCTCGTGTGGTGGAAGGAGGAAACACAGTAGCTCACACATTTCAGGGCACTAATGCCATTCTTGAGGACTCAGCCTTCAAGGCCAGATCACCTCCAAATATCCCACCTCCTAATACCAACACCACGGGGGTCAAGATCTCAACCTAAGAACTGTGGGGAGACATACACGTTCAGACCATAGTACCCATTACAATCCCGTGAGGCGTTGACAGTCTTTCCTCATGTTCTCAAGTCTCTGGCCTGGAAAGCAGGCTCTGTCTTCCAGCTCAGTTTCCACATTCAGTAGATATTAACAATGTTCATCTGTTCATTCATTTAACTCAGCTTCACTATAGGAGTAGCACCAGTATAACAGAGCTGTTGAGAGAATGGAATAAATTATGTGTGTGTGTGTGTGTGTGTGTGTGTGTGTGTGTGTGTGTGTGTGTTTCAAACAGCACTAGGAAATCACCAGGGACATAATAGGATAATATAGGTCGTGTACCCATAGGAGCTTCCAATTAGCAGGAAAACAAATAGATAAGTAATTCTGTGACCAGTACTCAAAGAGCATCAGGTTCTAAAACTGCAGCTGAAGAATCGATTCATTCTGCCTCTAGAATAGGGGCAGGCATAGTGGTTTAGATACAGAATGCTCCCCTCGAAGCTCATGTGTTCAGAGGTGAGGGCTTGTGGGAGGTAGTGGGTCATGGGGCATTATACTCATCAGTAGATTAATCCTAATTAGCCAAAGAATGGCTGCTGAATATACTGTTAGGAGGTGGGCCTGGTTGGAAAAGGTAGAAAAGGTGAGGCCCCGGGGGCGTGACCCAGACGAACAAATCTCCCTCCCTGGTCCTCACCTCACTCTACCTCCTAGATGCCATGACATAAGCAGCTTTCTTCTGCCAGAACCTTCCACATGCCATTCCTCCCTTGGAGCCAGCCAACCGTGGACTGCAAATGTGAGCCAAGATCAACCTCTCTTCCTTTCAGCTGTGGGGGTTGGATATTTTGTCCCAGTGATGAGAAAGTGTCTAAGAAGCATCAGGTTTCGTAGAAGAAATATTTGACTTGAGCCTATTCAAATCATGAAAATTTCAATAAGCCCAGAGAAAAAAGAACTGCCCTGCTTAACCAAAGGATGAAGGGATGGAGTCAGCATGTGAAGGAAGAGTGTGATACAGAAGGGATGAGTCTAGAGGTGGGAGCTGAGCCTGGTGGGAGCCAGATTAGGGAGGAATCTGTGTCCTGTGCTAAGAGGTTGGGACTTTCTTTGGTAGGTACTATAGTTTGGATAAGTGTCCCCCACATACCCATGTGCTAAATGTTCAGTTGCTAGCCAATGGCATTCCTGGGTGGCAGTGAACTTTAAGAGACAGGGCCCAGCAGGAGGACGTTAGGTCATTACGAGTGTGTCCTTGAAGAGACTAGTGGGAAGCCACTCCCTTCTTATTGTTTCCCAGATGCCTTGGGAGAGGGAGGGGAACACCTTTGTTCCACCACACAATCCCGCCGTGATGTTCTTTCTTGCCAGCTGGTGTCTGGCCTGGTGGAGGCCAGTGCAGCCGCTCCAATAGGTGACTTGGTGTCTGGTTTTTCAGAGGTTCCCACTAATGCTCAGTCTAGCAGAGTCAAGATTCCGGGGACTCTGGATTCCGCTGTTGAGAATCCAGCCTGCTTTGCTTGAGGAGCTGATCTCCAGCCCAAGCAGAATGAAGAAAAATGGTTTGTGTTGCGCTCCTGAGAGCTGTAGACAAAGCTGGCTAACCAGGTGCTTAGACCCAGGGAGAGGGCTCTCTGCTCTGAAATACTCACACACGTTCCTGGCATTTTACCATCATAACTTCATTCCTTGGAGATCTGAATTCTTGTAACAGTCTCCTATTAAAATGCAAACGCCTCTAGGAGGTGTTAAACCCTTGTCAGCAAACACCTTGCTTATTAGCTAACACCTGAGCCGAACGGACAACCATCTGAGACGGACTGCCTGTTGGGCTCCCACAGAGGTGGGGAGATGGGGGTGGGGGGAGGACAGCTGAGGGACTTCCATCCCTAGTCTGGGAATGTCCCATCTCTCTGGGCCTGCAACTGGTGGTAGCCGCAGGCTGGACTCCCAGTCGGCAGTAAGCATGCCCATCATGACGGGGCTGCAGACCTGTACTTTGAGGGGCGAAGCTCAAAATCAAAGCTCAGGTGAAGCATGTGGCCGGCCGGTTGCTCACTGGCTTCAGTGCCTCCAGCCTTCCAGGTAGTTGCATTTTCTAATCAAGTCCTGCTGTCTACAGGACTGGGACAAAGATTTTTTTTTTTTTAACTGTGTTCTATTTTTTAAAATAAGATTTGTTGTGACTTGAGGCATAAGAATTAGCCTTCAGGGTCTGGGCCCAGCCACGCACCTCATCATTTAAATTAGTAAGTCAGCTATGTGCTTTTTTATCTTTCATTAGTTATGGCACGCATGTTTACTTTGTTTCATTCTCTTCAAAATCACAATCTTCCACGAGGAAGGACTGTAGCTCAGAGGTAGAGCGTGCAGTCAGCATGCATGACACCCCGAGTTAGAGCCCCACTAATGGAAAACAGTTGGGGGAGGGGAATAAAACACCTTCATTTCTTGAGTATTTTGAAACCTGTTCTCTGAAATTTTGTTGTTAGTCCGTCTTTGGAAATGTCAGAACTAGAGACAGATGCAGACTTTTCCCACTTGTGTGCGTAGTACTCTTCACCACAGGCAAGTAAGTGGTACTCTGGATTGAGTGAGATTGCCTGAAGAGTTTTCAAATATTTGGGGTTCAAAAAAAACCCAAAATGTGTTTTGCCAAAACATTTGCTTTCCTCTTCATTTTTCTTAAACCTATGTTTATTTCAAGGAACATTAAACCCATGTGTTTTTAATGCATTTACACTTAGTTTGTTAAAATGCTGCTCTACAACAGGCCTGTGGCATCTAGAGACCCAGTGGGCCCTTCTGCTTTGAGTAGATAAGTGTATTGTGGTTGCCCCAAACGAGCGCCATCAGGAACACCTCACTTTCAGCTCCTTCCTGAGGTCCACGGAGACCACAACGTACAGCACATTCCCATCCCCAGCCTGGGTCTGCTGGGCACGGGGGCCAGTCAGTTCAGCACCGCAGTCAGATTTGTTAAACTGAATTAAGTTTGGCCTTAACTGTCTGGTGCATATTTTACTTTTTCCCTAAACATCTCTCTGTGCACAGTGAACTACAACCTTCCTTGATATGTACACAGACTGTAACCTACTCATATAATAAGTAGCTGGGCCTCAGCAAGTCACAGGGATCAGTTGTTCAAACCACCTTCAAATAGGACAGACACAACCTGTGACCAGTCGGGCTCTCTCTACATCACTACCAGTTTCTGTAAGTCACTTCCATCCCTCTGGCTTTAAACATAACCTGCCCGTGTGGTAGGGCGGAGTCCTCTGAGCCCATTCTGGTTTCTGTGGCTGCCTAATTTACAAATCATTTCTTGCTCAATTAAACTGTTAAATTTAACATGTCTAAAGTATTTCATTTAACAGAATTTAAGTGTTTAGGAATCCCACTCCTGCCTTTGTGGCTCTTAGTAGTACTGAGTATTTAAGGGCAAGCTGCCTGTTGCCCACATGACCTTATTAATTGATACCGAGGCTGAAGCGACAGCAATTAGCTGAGAAAGTACCCATTTTCTCTGTTTTTGCAGTGGTAGGAAGTGACTCAATCTCTAGAAAAGTTCATACAGACCTGGTGAGCTGAAATTGCTTGGCAAATAGCAGACGATACTCTTAATCTGTCATCTCCTCGTTTCGTTCTGCATGTGTTGTCCTCACTGAATGTAGTTGTGTTTCTGAAAGGCCTGGAGTGCAGAAGCGATTATAAGAAAGATGTTCGGCCTGGCCAGCTAGCTCAGAGGTGACTGTTTCCAAAATCAGCTGTCCCCCTGAATGTCTTCGGTGGTTCTCCATCTGCTGGGTTTCATGCACCTCGAGCCCCAGGCTGATCTGTCTGTGACAGCCTCTCTGATTGTGATGCAGTCTCAAGAATTTTTTTCCCTCCTGCCTGACCTCAACACGCTCGGGCCAGGGAGCGTAACGACAAATCTCAAGAATTCAAGATTCTCATTGATGCCTGCTTTACAAAGCAGCAAAATGAGGTGCAGGAGAAAGCAATTTGCCTTAGGTCAGCGGTAGAGCAGTGGTCGGTGCTGGCTTTGGCCAAACTCTCTCACACCCGCTCCAGCACTCCTCTTCTGAAGTGCGGCACCTGGCAGAGTCCCGCTTTCCTAGGAAGGACTTGAGTAGTAGCTCTTTACTGGGGAGCAGCTTGGGGCGAAAGGCAATTTCTCTTGTCAGGACTAGAGAGAAGGACGATGCTAGGAAGGGGAAAGGCATTGCCGTTCAACGTCAGCATGTGAAGTGACTCAAGACTGTTTAATCCATCTTCTCTCACCTCTTTCTCTAGCAAGAAAAACATTGTGTTCCAGGATCTTGTTGCCCCACTTAAAGGGTGAGTCACAGATGGCAGTACCTGGACGTGGCCTGGACAATGCCAAAGCGGGGCTGCTGGTCCTCCTGCTTCCAACACTCCTTTAACAAAGCCCTAAGACTGTTCACATCCTAAACCCACACGCTGTGTGGCTACTTCATGGTGCTATTGCCTTGGACATTAAGCTACCAATTACCAACCACATTCTTTTGATATTTATTTACTTATATATGGTATACACATATTTTCTCACTTCCTAAAGGCACCCACCTGAGTTGGGTTTGCGACACCCTAAACGCCTCTTTTTACTGCTGAGCTGCGTTTTGGAGTTTCTGCTGGTCCCACCTCTACCCGACGTGGTTACCTGCTGCACTTAAAGTTCTCCTGCCCGTGTCCAGAACTCAGACACAGGCGGATGAGGTTCTGCCCGCTCAGTCTCAGTCGGCTTCTTCCTCTCTGGGCCTTACAAAGGGCCCTAAACTTTCTTGTTCTCCTTAGCCAACCAATGCTTTCTAAAATGTCCCTTTCCAGTGTTCCCCGAATTTCTAGACTTCAGTCCATTCTGAGGCTGCCCCTATTTGACACCATTGTCCCAGGCTTTGCGGTGGTTTTGCATTTCCAATTTGCCAGGCCCTTGCCCACTTTTCCCGTAAGTCCTTTCCCAGCTTCTCAAAGAGCACCCAGGAAAGACCTGCTACTTTCTCAAGCCACTACTTTTTCACTCAGCACGCTTTAGGCTCACAATTTTGCCTATCAGAGCCTTCCATAGCCTCTTGGCACCCAACCTTCAGTTTCTCTGGCTGTGGGATTAGCCAAACTTTCCCTGAATTTTTTGAAACATGTTTTCCCAAAACAGAGGTTATATCTGATGCCTAATGTGTTCATTTCTCAACAGGATTATTCAATGATACATGAGTCACACTTTTCTGAAGTTGCTATTACTGCAGATCTGACCGGAATTGATGTTGTTATTCAGAATTAAGATCAAGCAGCATTTCTATTCCTTCCTCTATGAAGTAAGCAAAATGCCAATTTAAGAAAGTTTCCTCATTGAGCAAATGCATTAAGCAGCTGTCCAAGCAGATGAGGCTCCCTATCAGCGATGGGTTGGCAATCTATCGAGGAGTCGGATTTCCTTTTCTCAGAGGTGAGATGGTCGCCCAAATACACTTCCTTCTCAGTAATGGGTTTATGACTTGCTTTCTTTTTATTGTCTCCCAAGTGGTCTCAAAAATTCTCCCATGTAAAATCTCATGGAATCAGACTTCTAACAAAAATAGCCCAGAGATTGGATTAGAAGATCTTACTGTATTAAGCCACTCTGGCCTCTTTCATATATTGGTAGTAGAAATACTTTCTCTACAGGAAGGTTGGAAACATTAAACAGGGCAACGACTGGCAAGGGGCAGTGCAAATTAGAGTGTGTCCTTCTCCTCCTCCTCCTCACTGGGCTACATTGTTCTCCAACTTTGTGTTCTTTTTCAAGATTATTTAGGATCCTCTTATTTCCGTACAAATATTACAATCACTTTTTCCATTTCTGCAAAAAAATAACTATTTAGGTTTTTTTAAAGGATCATGTTGAATATGTAGATCAATTGGGAAGTATTACTATCTTAACAATATTAAGTCTTCCAATCCATGAACAGAATCCCTTTTATTTATTAGGATCTTCTTAAATTTCTTTCAAAAGTGTCTTGTAGTTTTCTTTTGTTAAACTTATTCCAAACCATATTATTCTTTTAAATGAAATTACATTCTTAATTTCTTGTTCAAATTGTTCATTGCTAGTGCATAGAAAGACAACCTATTTTTACATAGAAGTTGTATAGAAAGATAACTGATTTTTACACATTGGTTTTATATCTTGAAAACTTTCCAGCCTTATTTATTAGTCTAAAAAATCATCTAATGGAATTCACAAGAGTTGCCATATACCTCATCATGTCATCTGTGAACAGAGATTGTTTTACTTCTTTTCTTCCAACTTGGGTGATTTTGATTTTTCTTCTCTCAGGGCCCTAGTTAAAGCATCCGATGCCACATTGCATGAAAGTGGTGAGAGCAGACGTTCTTGTCTTACTACTGACCTCAGGGAAAAAGCATCCAGTCTCCACACTAAGCAGGAAGGTAACTATGGGCTTTTCATAGGCAACCTTTATCAAACTGAGGAAGCTTCTTTCTGTTCCTAGTTCAATAGTGTCTTTGTTATGAAAGTTATATCAAATGCTTTTTTTTTTTTTACATTTTTAAAATTTTTGGCATTTATTGAGATGATCATGTTGGGGATGTTGAGGTTTCCTCCATTTATTCTATTAACACAATGAATCACATTGATTTCATTCCTGGGCTAAATCCCACCTGGGTATGGTATATAGTCTTTTTTTATATGTTGCTAGATTTATTTGTATTTTGTGAGAACTTTTATATCCATATTCATACAAAATATTGACCCAACTTTGCCTGGTTTGGTTAACAAGGTGACATAAAATGAGTGTTCCAGCTTCTTATTCTTCTTCTTTTTTTGAAGAATTTGTAAAGAATTGTACTAATTCTTTTGTCATTCAATTGCATTTGCTCATAAAGTCATCTGGGCCTGGACTTTTCTTTGTGGGACTATTTTAAATTATCAATTCAAAATCTTTACTTGCCATGGGTCTATTAAGTAAGACTTTTCATTTCTAAGTCCATTTCATTAATTTGTCATTCTTCAGTAATTCTTCTATAGCTACTAAATTTCTTAGTCTGTTGCCACTTAGCATTTTTTTAATGTGTTATTGTTCTTATTTCTCTTATTTCGGATCTCTTCAACATAGATTTTGATTATAAACTGGTATAAATGTTTTATTATATTCCACACAAACAAATGCACATACACACCTATTCACACACATGTGTACACATATCTTTACAACTCTGCTGTTTAATCAGTTCTGTTTATGTCCCTCAAAATGTGGAGGTGACATAGCTATGTATCTCAATTTGGGGCACATGTCTAATTTATTCTGACTTTTGTATCATAGGAACTTAGTAGAACCAATGTTTGTTTAGACAAGAACTGTTCTTGTTAAACTGTGAGCTAGGTTGTCTTTTAAAAGTCATTTCTACACTTATTCTTTGCAAACTTTTATAAAATATGGAACTTATATATACAATGTAAGTTGAAAAAAGTCCCAAATCAAAGAACTCATTTTTTCATTTACTTTTTTGTTAGTTCATTTATTCTTATTTTTAATATTCTTCAGAAATACTCAGAGGCAAAAAGAAAGGAGGAAAACTTGGTTCCAGGAATTGTAGTTCTCTGGATGTTTCAAGAACTCGCCTCATTGAAGTCAGACTTCTCAATATTGTTTTTTTTTCTTCCCAATATTGTTTTATTGAGCAACAGTCACAGTGCTTTAAAGGCTAAGCTCACACAAGATTAACACATATGACAGAAATTTAAGCAGCTCATATTTGTTGGTATTAAATTAGCCCAAAGAAGAATCTGTGTTCTTTCTAGATCTGGCTGATTCAGTTGTCTGAGAGTTTCCCTCCAGGGTCATAAAAATTAAAGGCAAAGAATGGCATTCTTGCCTTTGCTTTTCATTGAAAGAACAAACTGCATACTTAACTTTTTGCCACAGTGAAGAAAGCAAAAAAAGCTTCCCTGTGTTTAAACGTAACACTAAATTCCAAAGGAACATTCTGTCTGTCCTGTGACTATAAATCCACTTACCTAGCAATTCTGTCCCTGCCGCTGCACAGCCGGCCGGGGATCTCACCTACCTCTACTCTTCAGCTGTGCACCTCGGTACAGGGACGCTCTTGGCCCTCTCACAGGATTCACACTAGACCATCTAGTCTAATTTATTCTCCTACTCAAATTCAAAGAAACCCTCTAGCCAAAAGAAAATACAATGTGGATTTGGGTCTTTCCATGTGGCGCTACTAAACCCTGTTCGTTTTCAGTACGGCATCATACAACCAACTGATCAGAAATTGAAGTAAAAGGGTCTGACTGTGGCCTCCCAGTTCCATCTCAAACCCTTTTCTTTCCAGTTAAATCTTTAAACACAACTTGGGAGACTCTCAAGCTGATTTCAATCTGTGATGGTTAAATCTGACTGCGTTCACTTGATTGGCTTGGGCGCCACCCAGGACAGGTGGGCTCAATGTTCTCTCGTGTAGACTAATGAAACTTGGAGTTTGCTATGGTTTGAAAGTGTTCCCACAGGCCATATGCTAAAGGCTTGGTCCTCAGCCTCTGCTGCAGCCTTAGGAGGTGGAGCCTAGTAGGGAAGTCGGGTCCTGGGGTGTGCCCTTGAGGGGCTGAAGGGGCTGGTAGGAGCCCGGCCCCTCTCTCTCTTTCTCTTGCTCTCTCTCTCCCCTTCCTGGCCACCAGGAGGTAAACAAACTTCTGCCACACACTTCCACCATGAATTACTGTGATACCACAGACCAGAAAGAGCCAAGTAACTCAGGACTGAAACCTCTGAAACTATGAGCCCAAATAAACCTTTCTGCTTTTAAGTTGACTATCTCAGATGTCACAGTGATAGAATGTTGAGTAACACAGAATCTATCCGGATTATAATTAATATCCTTGTAGCAAACAGACTGTAGAGTTCCGAGTTGCCAGAAATTCAGCCCCATTTAAGATTGGAAATCTTTTTTCAAAATTGCCTGTTTTGCGGCTTACACCACATGATGTCCTAGCCGAGCTCTAGTGCCCGTCTGCAAGCTAAAGACTTTGCAGCCCACACAAGGAAGGGGAAAGAGTCGGGGTCTCCAGAAGTTGCTGGAAGTATCAGGGATGGATTTGAAGGATTTGAATTCAGCCTGAGAAGCAGCTTCCAGGCGCTCAGGTGCTTCCTCATCGTAGACGTTCATGCGTGCGTGTGGTTGACGGAAGGGTCCTTGGCGCTCAGATTCTCCAGCAGCTTCCATGCTGTGAGGGCGGGAACAGAACTAACTGCTTCCTGGCCGTCGGCTGGCTCTTTGCTCTCTTTAGCACTGCGCTGGCAGGAAGGGTGATATGTGGTCCGGGTTGCCCTCCTTCAGGTAGAACCAGAACACTTTACGTGAGACCAGTTAGGCCATCAGCGTTGGGAGTTTACAGAGTTACTTCGAGATGGAGCTGTCACAGACTCTCATCAGCAGTTTGCGTTGATGCAACCCCTGGGTCCTTGGATTCTGTCCCTGTGGATTCGACCAACCACAGACCAAAAGTCTCTGGGAAAAAGACAGTATTGGGGCTGAAGCTGTAGACACTTCTTCTCTTGTCATTATTCCCTAAACAGTGCAGTGTAGCATCTCTTTACACAGTATTTGCATTGTATTAGGGACTATAAGTATCCTGAGAGGATTTAAAGTATACAGCAAGGTTGCATGAGTTACATACACATTTTTTTGACATTTTATATGTGGAACGTGAGCATCTGGGGCGCTTAGCGTGGCAGTCAGTCTTCCAGAGATACCAACAGACAACTATGTCTAATGCCCATTATCCTCTTATGTCTTATATTGCTAGATAAATGCATTTTTCCTTGTTCACATAAGGGAAACTAGCTGATACCTGCCATCATTAGTATTCAAATGTTAGAGTATTATAAATTGTTTTTTATTTGCCTGGTTTAAACTGAGAGTGATTAACTTTACTCTGACTGACATTCTTCTGTCACTCACCAGTGTTCATTTAAATAGGAAGGTAAAAGAGCTGTGTGCTATTTATTGAGAGTCGTCTTCTCTTTTTCTTTTTCTTTTTTATTTTTTGGTGCTGGGATCAAACTCAGGGCCTTGTGCTTGCAAGGCAAGCACTCTAACTGCTGAGCTA
>PVJO010021916.1:0-29052 GCA_004026905.1 Hystrix cristata | reverse complement strand
AAGTGGGAAGGGACAAGGAAGATACAGAGAAGAACAAAAATTCCATGTTGCCACAAATTATATGGAGAACATTACAGGCAGGAATATCTGAGGTGGTTTTATCCATTAAAAGTAAACACTGAAAGTGAGAATAATATAAATCCAGCAATTAGAGATTAATACAATTTGTAGGTTCAACGAAACTATCTAGCCATAGCACATGGTTGGCAAACTCTTTCTTGTAAAAGGATACATAATACATATTTTTGGCTTGGGGGCTCCTATAGTCCCTGTCTTAGTTACTCAACCGTGACACTGAGTCTCAAAAGCAGTCACAGATGATATGTGACACAGAAATGTAGTGGGATTTGGCCTTCAGGTGGCAGTTTGCAAACCAATGCAAGATGAAATTATAACTGATATTTACCTCTTGATCCAAAGGAGGAAGGTGTTTGGGACACATTTCCCATGACCTTGTCAATGTTCACAGGCCATGATTTTGTGCTAAGTCAGGAAATTTCCATCTTTTTCCTGAGATGGAAACTTTGAAGCATGCATGACCCCCCCCCACAACTTCTCACTAATTCTATAAATTTAGATCTCATTTGTCTTTATGATAAGGAAGCAACTCTGAGCTTCAAGGAAACGAAAGATCAGTGGACTTTGGATCTTTGCCTGGAAGCTCAAGGCAAGAACACTGGGACCACATAATAGTCCTTTTCCATAAACATGGCTATGAGGCAGGGGAAATGACATATAAGGGGTCCAGAAGACTCACTTCTAGTTTTTGCCCCTGCCAGGCTTTTTTTTACCTCATTAGCAACCCCACCCTTCAGAGGACATTTGGTTCATACATTCTTGAGTCCGGTGACATCCCAGGCCAGCCACTGATTTGCAGAATCTACTTTGCAAGTGGATAAAATCAAGGTGAGAATGTTGAGAGCATTTCCCTTTAGAGAATTCCATACTGGGCATATTTGAGACACTTCAAGGGTCATATCTCTGGTGTTTGTGTTTCCTTAGCAGAGATGTACAGCAATACAGAATGACTTAGATGTCAGACAGGTTAAATTAAAATCATTGCATTGTAAAGATAAGCTCTATGGAGCAAAAATGTTTCCAAGCTACAGCCATTGGCCTATTTATTTAAAATACTACTAGATAAAGCAAAATTTCTGCACAAGAAAATGACCCACGACAGCGCTCAAAGATGATTTGAAAAGAATTTGGGGGCTCTGACAAGTTTTAAAGGTCCTTGTGAACCAGGTGAGACTTTTCAAAGAAGGATATATATTTTTAACTATAGCAGTGACTCATGGTGAGGAGAAGTTGGACAATATCAAGCCCAAGAACCTGACAGTTACCATAGCAAGGAAGGGACATTTGACAGATAGAATCCTTTCCTGATAATCTCAACAATGTAGTCTGGAAATGGGAGTGACACCCCGCCTTAGAGGTTGTGTGCCAAGTCGAGGGGTGGCCGGAGGAAGTGCTGGGTCAGAATGCTGCAGCTCATACTTTTGTTCTCCCGTGAGTTTTCTGCTTCTAAAGAAGAACTGAGAATGTTTGTCCAGATTACAGTTTGTAAAATGCTACCTAATCTTCAGAAATAGCAAGAGATAGTGAGAAATCAACATGTATTGTTAGAAAATGTTGGAATGTTGAACAAATTCTTCCACCAGCCCAAATCCTTTGCCCCATTAGCTGTGGAAATTTCTTTTCTCTATTCTTTTCACCCTGTTCTTTTTCCAAGCAAAAGTTTTATGTATGGGGAGATAAGTCCTCAAAATGTGTTTGGCTTGATGAGTTTTTAAGAGAAGTAAAAACACAAAATTAGCTAGTACCAACATAAAAAAGCATTAGGAGCATCTCAGAAATTTCCTTTGGGGTCCCCTCCCGTGTACCACCTGCTCTTTTAACACCATAGGTTACTTTGTATTGGGAGTATTTAAATTATGGTGATTTCCCTGTCCTTTCCCTGAGGCTTTGGCATTTCTGAAGACAGTGCTGGCTTCTGCAACCCTGGCGCCTAATGTGGTGGGGATGCTGGTAAACATCCTTAAAGGCACAGCAGAGTCTTCTACAAAAAACAGGTACCTGCTCCCGAATGTCACTGATGCCAATGTTGAGAAAAAAGAACCAAGCAGTATGTTTCTTTTGTAACTGGCTTCATTTGCTCTTCATGATATCTGTGTCCACTTGGTCCTTCAGTTACTAAATACCTGAGATTCCAAATTAGCTTGTTGTCATCCACATTGTATATCTCTTCTTTAAAAAAAAAGATATTACAGTGATGTCTCAGACCAGGGCTTTTCAACCTCGGCACTGTTGATATTTTGGGCCACTGGTTTCTCTGTTGCGGGCCTGTTCCAAGCACTGTACGGTATTTAGCAACGTCCTTGTCTTCTACTCACTGGATACTAATAGTGCCACTGCCTCCCCGATTTGTGACAACCAAAACCATCTTCAGACATTGCTAATGGTTCCCAGTCGAAAACTAATGTACGCTAGGATACATTCCTCTACCAAGCAAAATCTTCCAGTATTCATCTGTTAATAGTTCAGTTTGAACAAAGTCTTGGTCTTAGAGTGCAGGCAGAGGGAATCTTTGGTATTTCTTCTATATAAGATGCAAAGCAGATTTGGGATCTGAAATAAATGTAATAATCAATGAAACTGTCATCTGAAGATCAGACTCTAAACAGCTATGGCCCGGCTCCTAGGTTCTGTTTCCCAGCATGGGCCTCGGGAATGTTTAAAAGTTACCACTGAAAATAAAATTTTCAATTCAAAGCCTCCGTTCTGGCATGAACACGGTTTGAGTTGCGGATGGCTGAAGACTGCTATCTGAGGGTATTTCCCTTTGGTTTAATGTTTTGGCACATAAAGTTTCTATTATGCTTGACTAGTCCATTCCAGGATTGTGGTTCTCAAGGCTGAGGCTGTTAAGCATTGTAACACTGGAGGAGAATCAGCTCTTGGTAGATAGGGAAGGAAACAAGTCACAATTTGTTGAACACTTACTATCTTCTTGGCAGTGTGCTAATCACTCTACATGCTTATCTTTTTTAATCCTCACAAGGATCTAATGGGGTAAATATTATTACTCGCATCTTACTAATGGGAGAACTGAGGCTAAACAATTTGTCTAAGGCAAAATAACTAGTACATGGTGGAGGTGGTGTTTGAACCCAAGTGTGGAGGCTTAATGGAAGATGGAGATTCTTCGGCATGTCTTCCTTTGGGAGGTGCAGCTGACTTCCCCTGCCCTGGAATCTTGCCTGGTTCTGTGACTAGTTTTGTGGGTGAGGCAGGTCTTCAGACAGCTGCACCTCTACTTTTGCTTGTTTTAGAATGTGCCCCCACATTCAGGGTGGTAAGGTACCAGTGAAAAGTTAGATTCTTCTGGGGCTCCCATATTGGGGGTGGGCATTAGGGAAGGAGCAGGAAGGGAAGGAGAAAGGGAGGTTGGGGTGAGCAGAAAACAAACATGTATGGAAACGAGGGGACAAAAATGTGAAGGAAGCCTTCTTGGACTCTCCAGGCCAATTGATCTTTAGCTGCAGGAGGCTAAGCAAATGATCTCTGTAGATTCCATGCAGAGCAGTAGCATCATCCTGCTGAGTTCTATCCACCAACAGAATTATGAAGAATTAAGGTGGTTGCTGCTCTAAGCCACTATGTACTGGAGTGAGTTGTTACACAGTAATAGACAAGCACACCCTCAGGTCTGCTCCACTCCAATATACTGGATAAGTTCCAGGAAGCTAGGAGGATCAAGGTCAGAACTGGCTTTGTCTTATCACCATCCATCCATGAGGGGAATGGGCGGTGCTCTCTCCCAGGCCCTTAGGTTCTAAATTGAGCTTGGATTATTATTGTGCTTGCAGCTCTAGGATTCAAAGATGCTCAATATGGCACTTCTAAATCTCCAGGCTCTGAAGCATTGTCAGTACTCTAGGTCAGTTTCTCTGCTTCACCAAAGTCCAGTTCAGGGAGCCTTGAAATGGTTATCTTTGGGGACATTTCCAGAATTCACTAATAATTGAATGCTGGACTCTAACCAGACAAAGTCAATATTTCTCAACCAAGGGAGGCAATTTTATATGAATGGACTTGGATAATTACAGTTATTATTTATTTTACAGTTACCTTCCACTTTCTGGCAAGTGATACTGGGTTTTTGTATGCCAAAGATAGAACTTTTAAGGCAACTATAATGTAAAAACAGTGAATTTATTTTGAAACTATTAGTAAATAACAGCAGCCCTGCTGTGGAAACATAGATAAAATAGTGAAAATGATAGATGAATGACCAAAATTTGGGAAATAGTCAAAGAAACAAAAGGAGATAAAATATCTTCACGAGCCATCTCTCTATTTCTTTCTTTTAGAGCTGGTTATTCATACCCGGGGCTCACCCTCTCTCCTAATCACACACGTATACTCTTCGTACACAAATCATGACTCATGGCAGAAATGGCAGAAGTACCTGCACCACTGAATTTGGCTCAAAATAGAATCTAAGGAAGATGAAGCAGTATACAAGGAAAAAACAAAAGGGAGATCATAGAATATTAGAAGTTCACCAGAAAGCAGTGGGCTTAGGTAGAAGTGTTATGTTGGAAGGCCTGAGTAATAATTCATGTGACAGGTTTTGGCTGCAAAAGTAGAGGAGACCATGGAGGAGAACTGAGTCAGAAGTCAGCTTGAAGGCTCTGATGACACATGGGCAAGGCCATGCTGATTGATGTCTGGGATTAGTTTGTAGACACCGCCGCGACACTGCGCCTTTGTCACCACACTTGGGAAATCTTATCCCAGGTACTACAGCTGCTAGCTTGCAAGTGAATGGTGATTTGTGTTTTTCATATTTATAGTAATATAAGATTAGAAATAAATCTGCATGTGTACCTATCAGGATCTCTGCAGCGGTTGCCCTTGGGGCGGGAATAGGAGAATTTACCTCCAGATGTTCGGATTTTTTACAGTGAGCATGCAAGATAAGTAATTAAAATTAGGTTTAGGGAAACAGAAAATTTGGATGGTTAAAAACTGAGCTCTAGCCTGGGAGGAGTGGTGCACCCCTGTATTTCTAGCACTCAGGAGGCTGAGGGAGGAGGATCGCTGTGAGTTCAAGGCCAGCCTGGGCTACATAGCGAGTTCCAGCCCGAAGTACACAGTCAGACTCTATCTCAGAAAAAAAAAAAAATTGAGCTCTCAGACCAGAGCAATCCTGGATTGAATTCCAGCCCAGCTACTTGTTACCTAGATGATGCTAGACCACTTAACTTCTCCAAGACTCAGTTTCCTTGTCTCTGAAATGAGGATGAGAATAGTCCTCACCTCACAGAGTTGTTGTAAGGACTGAGTGAGATATTCCACAGTAGTTATTAGCATAGTGGTAATATAAGAAGAATCCAATAAGTTAAAGTATTAAATTAAGTAATTACTATCAAATACTCAAATTATTACACAAATGGTGGATACTATTAATCATAATGGTAATAGTAATAATTACATTTCAGTAATGATTGACTTTCACTGTACGTGTGTGCATTACTTTTGTAAGCTGAAAAGCACTAATTGTTGATCGAAAATAGTTTATGCATTTAAAACAGTTATTCTCACACCCAGGATGGCTAATTTTATGTGTCAGCTTGGCTAGGTTGTGGCGCCCTGTTGAACACCAGTCCAGATACTGCTATGAAGGCATATTTCAGATGTGATTAACATTTAAATGTGCAGAATTTGAGTGAAGCAGACTGCCCTCCATCAGGTGTGTGGGCCTCAACCAATCAGCTGCGAGGCTTAACTCCAAGGGCCCCTGCGGAAGAAGGAGCTCTGCTTCCGGGTTCCTTGCAAACGCAGCACTGCAGCGTCAGCTCCTCCTGGAATCTCCAGCCCAGCCTGAAGATTTTCGAACAGCCAGCCCCCTGGTTCCATGAGTCCATCCCTTGAAACAAATCTCTCTGTGTCTCTCTTTCTTTCTTTCTTGCATTCCACTGGTTCTAATTTCTCTGGATAAATCAAATACAACAACCAATAAACAAACACCCACCCAGATAAAATTCGAAGTTCTTCTCATAACAGCACTCCACGTTAGACAGGATCAGCAATACGATGCTCCATTTTTGGGTGAGGATGCCGAAGCATACAGAAGCCAAGTAACTCATTCACAGTGGTTTGTAATACACAGGTCCAGGAACCTCCTGTGGCTCATTCTTGTGCTTGCAAACCCATAACATGGCATCACATGTCATCCTCATTAGTATCTACTCAGTATCTAGCACCAGAGAGCTTACACACATCACAAGCCATGGATTAGGAGATCAGCCTCACAAAGGAGGCGCCTGCACATGCACTGAGCTCATTTCAGCAATGAGATGCAAGTATGACCTGCGTATCTCCTTTCCTTCCTCACGGAACCTGGTACTTGGACTGATCGCTATCTATCAAGTTACACTGGACTCTCCAAGAGTTAGACCGGTCATGCATTTAGGCTCCTAGCAAAGCTGGCTATGCAAGAGGGAGGATGAACACAGAGACAAGTTGTGTGTTTATGCACATATATATGTGCATATAATTTTTCTATTGTTTTGCCTAAAAGACAGAGGAATGGGGAAACCATAGTCTTTCATTGTTAAAGACTTCAAAGGATCTTAATTCTCAATTTCTTCCTCTATCTTTACCTCAAGGCCCAACAGGAACTGGATTAGAACTCATGGTGATCGGATAAGAAAGATCCTTTATTTTAGGTTGATGGGAGCCTTACTCTGAACCTCAGCATTACTTTATGACATGGGTCCTCCATTATCTTTCAGATTTGAAGGTCACTTAACAGATTACAAGTGCATTCACAAAAATTTGTGTTTGAGATTCACAATCTAGTGGAGTGAAGGCAAAGGTGATTTCCCCCAACACATACTAAAATGCTAAGATTCAAAGAGATAAAGTGCTTCACACAAATAATATATCAGATTGGTGCATGAGTATTGTGTAGCCAAGACTTTCTCTTTGATATTACATGTCTTTCAATCGATAAATACTTTATTAAAAAAAAAACCACAACACTTATCACAAGCTTACTGCAGTGCTGCACAAAACAGACCCAACTCCAGCTTATAGGGAGCTTCCATTGTTCAGTGCTCTCTTCCTGAAGTAGGTGGTATCAGTGGTCCTTAACCAGGGGATATCTTGCCCCTGAGAGGGCATTTAGAGATTCTTGAGGCATTGTTTGTTTGTCAAAATTGGGACAGGGAAACACCACTGTCATGTAGTAAGGAGAGGTAGAGACCATAGGACAGTTCTTTTCAGAGGAGAATTATCCAGCCCAAGAAGTCAATTGTGACAAGGCTGAGAAACCCTGAGGTCAATCAACTATTTCCTCTAATTTATGTACAAAGAATAGAATTTTTAATTCATTTTAAATAAGTAGACCCTAATATACATACTGTTAGTTCTATCATGTAGAAACTAGTAAATTGGAACAGGAAGTTGAAAAGGTTTCTCCAAAAGAAAAATGTTAAAAACACTGACAGAGATAAGAAGAAAGATTTGTCCAGCCACAGTTACAATACTGTCTACTGTGATTTGTCTTTCTGCATATGCCCACTTGCCCTTCCACCTTTCTGCCACATTGTGACACAGCGTAAGTCCCCACAGAAGTGAAGGCCCAGCCTTGGACCTTTCAGCCTTTAGAACTATGAGTTAAAAACTTCTGTACCTTATAAATTACCCAGCCTTAGGTGCGCTGTTAATAGCAAAAGGAAACAGACAAAGATACTGACAAACTGTTGCAGTAAAAGCAACATGCTACATGTGAAAAGTGTTTTCTTGGGCCTTTGAATCTCCCTGCAAGCCAGTCAAGGAAACTGAGATCCACATACTCAGACAACTAAAGACATTCTCTCTCCATGAAGTTTGAACATTACCAATACATATGGCAGGAATGGACTTTTTAATTGGAATGTCTAATTTCTGTGAAAGCAAGAAATCCTTCCAGGCAAAAAAATAATGTCTCGGTAAAATACTGGAAAGTTAATTCCACTTTTTCTTTTCCAAGCAGAGAGCAAAGTGGACATGAGGTCACTGTCCTGAGTCTCACAAGTGGGATCCCAGGGTGAATCGCTTACAAGTGGTGGAGGTATAACATCTTTCTCAGATAAGAAATGGCTGAGGTCTAGCTCAGTGATAGAGAGCTGCAAGCATATGCAGGGCTGGGGGTTTGATACCAAATATCACACACACGCACACACACACACACACACACACACACACACACACACACACAAAACCTGGGTCCAATTGAGTTGTCCTTCTATTTTATTGTAACATGCCAGGCTTTTTCTGAAACAAATATCTCTTATGAAAATATATCAGGAAGTTAGAAAAAACAATAAGTTAATCAGTGGGTGGGAATTAGTTTTAGTATAATATTTGCACTCATGATAAATATGTGTGACCATAAAAAAGTTATTTCCCCTCTTTGGCCCTCAATTTCCTTATAAATCTAAGAAGGGATTATGCTCATTGTGATTAAGAAGGATTCAGAATGATCTTTTCTCCTCCTACCTCTCTCCTTCTCCCTGTCCCTCTCTCTCTCCCTCTTCCTCTCCCTTTCTTCTTCTCTTCTCTCTCTTACTTTCATCTATGCTTGGTCTTAAAGACAAAGTTTTCAATAAAATGAACACAATGCTCTTTGTTCTAGAAAAAGCAGCCTGACAGCACCAAGTTAAATAACCTAGTACTTTGGGTCAAGTGCTAAAAACTGAAATCAACAACAAAAATATATAAAGATAAAAACTGGGACTTCACAGGACCCTGCCAGAGGTTGTGCCTCTATCTGAATTTACCCTGCTTATGATCAGTGTTAACCTTTCTTACCAGTGAGATCTACTAAAATTGCTAGACGGCCCGGAGCAATGCCTTTATCGTGTCCAAGGTTGCTAGAAGCCTCATCTAATCCATTCATCTCTTTAAAGAGGGGATGGTCACAGGGGCACAGTGAAGGGTAGAGGTATGCGTGGGTTCATCAGCAATCTACTTTGTTATAGATGTGTGTTTTGTTCTCATGGCTGAGTTCTTCCTGTTGGTTTCTGAGGAGGGGGTGTGTGTTTGGTGCAGGCCTCAAACTAGAACCAGTAACTTTAGTTCACAGACTTGCAATACATGACAGCTTTCTGGAGCCACTCAGGCCCCCAGCTCACCCTATATTCTAGGGAGATGCCTAAGAATGACCACCAAATTGAAGGAGAGAGATCCTGTCCTTGTTTTTCTGCTGAAGATGCTTGCGGAGACCTTGCTGGGTGTTAGGCGATAGGTTCAGCACTAATGACTTCCCTTGGTCCTGACGCTTTCCCACTGACTAGAGGTAAGGAAGTAAGTTTTGGGAAATCCTGAGCCTTGAGTTTATTGTCCATCCGCCCCCCATCCCCCCATCCTGGCTTCTAGAACTTTGGTTTTCACACTTCCGTGTGGTCTGGGGAATTCCCCTAGAAAAGTTTTCTCAGAGAACAAAGCTTACTGTTTGTAGAGACAACATTTGTGTCAGTCTAAACCAAATCAGTAAAGAGACTATTCTCATTGTGGTGATTAACAAGGACATGGAGTTTCTTTTCCCAGTGCACGGATATAACAGGCAATTTACTATCTTGCTAAAATGCCCAGGTTGGGACATGCCAGTTCTTATTTTATGGCCCCCGAGGACCAGGTCAAGCAAACTCTATGCCCCCAAGTAACCCTGAAACCAGGTGGTTCCAGCTCTTTCGGCTCCTTTCCCAAAAATTTGTACAGCAGCTTCCTAAAGTTGGCTAGAAGGAGTTCAAACTGTTGGAATCTGGCCTGACTTTGTAAATCTTTAGCTAACAAGGCCCTAATTCAAAGCTGTTTAAAAATATCAAAACTACAATGAGTGCTATTTTAAATTACTCCCAGGGTTAGCAACCCTTTTGATTTCTTACTTTCCCTGTGGAAGACCTGCATTTTCCCCATCATCTGTGGCACCTTGCTAGGTGAGCTGTAGAATGTGCCATCCCTTCAAAAAAAAAGACACTCTCATTGTGTGAGTGTCTCATACTTGTCTTTCAACATGCTGATTTGCTCTGGCTACACTTTTGGAAACTGGCAGCCTTAGGGAGGATTTTGTGACCAGTGTTATGACTTCGCTGTGAGCTTGCCAGTCCTCTTCTAATTCCGGTCGAGTCAGTCCTGTTAGGTCTTGATGCTCAGTCTCTTTCTGTTTACTCCACAGGGGATTTCGTCACAGGGCCTCCGGGAATGGGCTGCACACAACTTTCTGTATATATGATGGAACTCCATCTCAAAGTGTGTTCCAAGTATTGGGCAATCGCTCTTCAACCTCCTTCCAAAATGGTACTTTTAAAAATTAATTTCTTTTTACCTGCTTTCAGAGGCAAGTTTTGCCTCTCCTGCATATAAAAGAAGTTGATGCTGGATTTTCTAGCCCTGCATTGAGAGCGACATTGTTCGTGGGCTGAAGAATGACTTTCTGGAGAGGACAAGCCATCCCGTAGGTGGTTCCATCACGAAGAATGTAGGGTTGTGACCAATTTAAGAAGGAACCACTGTATTTAACCACTGGATCAAACATGGGAGGTTTGGTGGAATGAGTGTCATAGGCTGTCCCTTGGGTGAGATCCACCTGATTTAGAGATTCACGAAAATGTCTTTTATCATTTGCGTTCTTCCAAGATGATAAAAGATAACTCTTCCAGCCAACCGATCAGATCATCTCTAGAGAGGGGTTTTCCTATACTGAAGGAACAGAACGAGGAGGTCTTTTACCATTAATCAACATGAAGTGTATCTTGGGACGTCCCAGTGAGTACATCTATGCCCACAAACACCAAGTCTGAGCTCCTTCTAGACCCTAAGGGATTCTGGAGCAAGGCTGCTTCAGCCCACTTGAAATTTTTTCCAAGAACATGAGTGCTTCGGGTGAGTTCAGCCCCCATTTCTCGAACATGTGGAGTCATTAAGACTGGTATTGCTGACTTGGCTCACGGTCTTATTTTTCTTTTCTGTTATTTTTCCTTGAGGTGAGACTCATTACCTTCTTGCTTGCTTTTGGAAACAATGATGCGCTCAGGTAACTCCTGCATTTTTAGTTCCAAAATGTAATGTAAGAAAACGAATTTGCAGGGTAAAATTTCTTAGCACATATCAACAATTAGATGTCCTGTCATTTCTCTGCCTTAAATTCTGGGATGGCTCCTATTTCACTTGGGGCAAAAACTGAGGTCCTTTCAGAGATTTGAAGGCTCAATTTCTGTGACTTTCTGATCCTGTTTCCTGTGACTTTTCCTGTGTTGGTCACCCCTTGTTATTTTCTGAACACTCCAGGCAGGTGACTACCTAAGGACCTTGGCATCAGCTGTTCCCTGTGCCCCAAGACATCAGAAGGCCCGCTCCTTCCCTTCGTCCAAGGCTTTGCTAGTTGCTCACTTTCTCAATGAGGTCTTCGCTGATAGTGCCATCTGTCTCTCACTCTCCCTGCAGGCTCGGTTGATCTACTCTGGTTTACTTCTTTTCCCAAAATAATTAGAAATATACTATGTAACTTAATCTACCTTATTTGCCCCCCACACAGTGAATGTAAAGTCTGTAAGAGAGAAATTTTTATTTGCTCACTTTGTTTTTATACACTGAGAACCCTACATGGCTAGAATAGTGTCATGGTACTGTGTTCTCTCCCTCTCTCCCTCTCTCTCTCCTTCCATCTCTCTTCAAGCTACGTACCTTTTACCTTAGAGTAACCTCTCCAGTGGTAGGAAAATTCAGAACTCCAGAGATTTTTGTAAGGACACTGTTGCTTGGTTCAGGTTGGAACAGGCCTGGTTTAGAAAAGGAAAAATCTACATTTTTTTGGGAGAATAATGTGTCAAGAACACATAGTAAGAGCTATTCTTACTACTGGGCATAGCGTTAGTGGACACCTAGTCCTTTTTAGGAATTCATCTAGGGGATGAAGTGTACATGTATAGCTGGGATGATTTTGGTTGTTAAGGAACAGACAACTCAATTCGTTGGTTTTAGAAATAAAAGAATATACCAAACCACCAGCCCATTTCATCTCTGATTTCATATCTACCTAAGAGAAATGAAAGCTTATGTCTACAAAAGACTTGTATAACAATGTTCTTAGCGGTTTTCTCCATATTGTACAAAAATAGATATATGCCAGGCATCTATCAGCAGAAGAACAGATAAACTGTAGAATACTCATAATAAGGAGTATTGCTCAGCAATGATACATGTAACAGTAGAAATGAATTTAAAAACTATTATTCTGAATAAAAGAAGCCTGACACAAAAAGTACTACATGATTCAATTTATGCAATTTCAGAACAAGCCAAATGATGTGGAAAGGTATTAGAAATATAGTTTGAGGTTTGAGATGGAGATTTACAAAGAATAAGGTACTATTTGAAGGTAATGGTACTATTTTGTATTTTCATAAAGGTTCTGGCGACACAGACGCATTCATTTGTCAAAACTTAGCAAATGTCTAGAGGATCACAAGTCCAAGGTTGTTCTGGATAACTCAGTGAGACCCTGACTCCAAAATAATTAAATAAGAGCTGGGGATGTGGTAGAGCATAGGCATGAAACCCTGAGTCAAATCCCCAATACTGCAAAACAAATAAAAACTTAGCAAATGAACAGTTAAAATTTGTGCACTTGAGAGCATGCAAATTTCAGATCAAGAACAAAATTATCAAAAAATATACATCTCTAATGATAAGGATATTGAGATATTTAGTTAACAATATGGATGCCGAAGTATTTCTGTTCAATATAACATATGAAGCATAATACCATAGTAGATTTTAGACTGATCTATATGGTTACATGTAGCTCATTCCTGGTTATTGCCAAGCAGCATTTCATTGCATGTATGATGAACTGTGTACATGTCTGCAACTTGCTTTGAGAAGCATAAAAAACAAGATGGATGGGTAGAAGGATGGGTCAATATGTGATCAAGAATGTAAACAAAATATTAAGGATAGCTTCTCAGTGTTTACGGACAAGTCTTTCAATAGTGCAGTATGTTGAGTGATTCATTGTATAATATAGAAAAAAAGATGAAGTGTAATCAGGTGTCCATGCAACCAGGCAACAAAGAAGTAGATCAGGCTTTATTCACCCACTGGTAGGACTGAAAACGGGACCTTTTTTGCAGAGCTACAGATCTCCTGAGCAGATCCCCATGTCTTCTGCAGTATTAACAACCTTACCACTGTGGTGACCTGAAGAGCCACCCGTCTGTGTCAGACACACCTAACCCCAGAATACCACCCATCACCAAGCCCCTCACTCAGCGCTGGTCACTGCCACCCTTCTCTGCACCAACCCTGGAACTCACGCTCAGTATCAGCAGCTCCACCCCCACCCTCAGCCCTTTCTCCCAATCTTCTCCTCCAAGGACAGCAACCTGCAGAACTAGCTCATACCTCCTTCTTTTTTCACCGAGGTGTGTTTCACACACACCATTGTTAGCTGAAGCCCTTATGCAGAGCAAACAGCTACACACCCGTCTGTCTTTGTCCTTGGTGCTGTTACTTCTGTCCTATGACCATACTGAGACAGTTAGGAACCACCATGATTGATCAGAAGGTTGGATGACAGAATAAACCTTTGCGTGCACTGAACTATTACTCTTTGTAGTACAGCATGTTTCAACAGATCTGGCCTGTGGCATTTTTTCAAGATACTTCTTATATCTCTCACCCCTTGAAATGCCCCAGGACTCAGTTCTCTTCTTTATCCACATTCAGTTCTTAGTTAATGACACACTTACCAAAAACTGACAAATGTATAACTCCAGGCTGACCTCAGTCCCCAGCTCTAGATTCATGTTTCCAAGCCTCCAACTTGCCTGTGAGTGTCCCACAGACTTTTTAAATTTCCTGTATCCATCTTTGATTTCTACCGTTCTCCTTCGTAGTTCATATTTTGGTTTTTTTTCTTTTCTTTTTTTTAAATTTCTTTTTTAAATTAGTTTTTTTTTGTTTTTGTTTTTTTGTTTTGTTGTGTTTTAGGTGCTGTGGATTGAACTCAGGACCTTGCACTTGCTAGGCAAGTGCTCTACTACTGAGCTAAATCCCCAGCCCTAAATTAGTATGTGTTTGCAACACACAGTAATTACATTCATCTTAGGGAATTGAGAGAGAGAAATACATATTTATTTATTTATTTATTTATATATCCTCAATAATTTTTAATTCCTTTCCCCTACCTATTCTTTCTCCCCATCACTAGAACCCCTCTCCACAGAGACTACTTCCTTGTTTCCTATCATTTGTCTTTTTTTTTTTTTGCTCTTTCCATTACTTATATTTTAGGATTCTCATATAAGAAAAACCATGCAATATTTAAGCTTTCTTCCTGCAGTCTTTCTAATCTTATCAGAGACTCTGTTTTTTTAGTTGCTTTAGGCCTAAAATCTTGGCATCATCCTTGACTCTTCTCTGTCAGTTACAACAGCAAACCCTGGAGGGAGACTGTTCAGAATATATCTAGACTTTGGGCGCTTCTCACTGTTTTTGGCACTGCTACCCTACTTCCCATTCCCATTCTTTCTCAATCCAAATTACTGTAAAGCTTCCAAAGTGGTGGTCTTGCTTCCATCCTTTCCTTCTGCAGACTCTGCCCAATGCTGGAGCTGTGTCTTCTCCATCTAAGTCCACCCAGTGGCTTTCTGTCTCACTATTATAAGCCAAGCTTTTACATTGACACTTGTATGAGTTCGTACCCTGTCACAATGATTAGGCAAGAATTACTTTTACTACAGTGTTTTTCCCTGAACAGTTCCCTGAATGGCTGTTGGTCAGAGTTGATCATAGAGCAATCAGTGCAACATTTGCAAGGCAGAAATGCAGCCATTATTCTTGGGACGTCATTGGAGTTAAATGTGGTTAAGAGCAGACATGACCAGTAGGCTCCAAGTGTTCCTTTCGTCCATTCATACTGAGCTCTTCCTGCCTGCTGACCATCAGCTGGCCCAGGCCCCTCACCACACTCTCACCCGTGGACACTCAGAGGTGGTGGCTGTGCACAGGCAAAGACTTCTGCAGACTCCTCTGTGATTCCTCCTCACAGTCTCACTCACTATTGAACATACTGGCTTCTAAATCTGCCCCGGATCTCTGGCTCATTCCCCACTTGAGGACTGGTTAGAGAGTCTGTTCAAACATCTAACGCCACTTTCCAGATCCCTCAGACGGAGAAGGTCTGATTCCTATGACCGATCTCTTATTTCCAAATATTCATAATGCTCATGCTCCCCTAGTACAACCGTAACTGCCACGATCTATAAGACCCATGGTGCTTCTCTGAAGTCATCTCTTCCCATGTTCCCTTAGACACTGCCTCCCTTTCTGCTCCTGGTGCATATCAACTACACTCCATCCAAAGAGCTGGCCCAAAATTGCCATTTTCTCTTCTTAGAATGCTTTTCCTGCAGGTAGTCACAGGGCTCACTCCCTTTACTCCTCCAGATCTCTGTTCAAATGTCACCCCAGAGTAACATTCCTGGTAAGAAAATAGCAGCCCTCCCCTCCCAATGCTCAGCTCCATCACCCTTTGTGTTATTTTCCTTTATTACATTTACCACTACCAGATGTTATTTATTTATTTACTATCTGCTTTCCCACCAGGCATTTTTACCTAGAGACAACTGGAAATTCGAGGGGCTTCTTTGATAGGAAAATAACCATGTCATTATTTTGACTATCCTCCAACTGAAACTTAGCACCCATTTCCTTCAAATATAAATATGAACGGCTAACCCCAGACTTAACGGTGCCTGTGATTTGTGATCAATAAGGTATCACACAAGTATTCCCTATTGCAGTTGTTGACAATACTGTGCACATATCATTTGTGCACATTAATTTGAAATCATGTTATTCATTAGGCTTGCAGTTAGACGGCATGTGCTTGAAGCCTTCCTTTTTAGAGGCGTCCCCAAGATGTAGCTGGCTAATCAGAGAGCCGCTCTACGCCTGGTTGTCATCCGGCCAACAAATAGGAAAAACTTGGGTTTATCAGTTTGCTGACCCAGACATTAGATTACTTTCTAGTATTGTCTACTTAAAAGGTTCATCAATACACAGGAAGAATGAATTGCTTCTATTATTTGCTTGGAATTTTGCTAGACTGTTCAAAGGAGAATTCTTAATTCCCTGTAAGGATGCATGGCCTTTTGCAACACGGGTGGCATGCAGGCCAGGAGGAAAGACCAGGCAGGTTCTAACACATTTGATGCTTAGGATCATTACTGAATCGTGTTGTCTCAAGTAACACTGCTAGAAGACTGTGCAGTGAAAGAGGTCAAACATAGTGTTGCCAGTTAACTGAATTTGAATATAATTGGTTTTCTTTGCTCTCTATGCATTTTATTGTTTGAGATATGATTGAAAATGTTTTCATGAGACCATCATGTTTTTATGAGCCTGCTTTTCCATTGGATGGCACTTGCAGCAGCATTCACCGTATTTGTGATCATACCTCACAAAGACATGAAAGAAGACTTCCAAAACTGCATCGAAAAGTGGCAAGAACATGGGATAAGTTTGTCTAAACCAAAAGGGAGAATTTTTAAATGCTCTTTGAAATTTAAACATTCCCCATATATTTCAATCCTACCTCATATATTTGAAAATACTATTTTGAGAAAAGATTCATAAATTTTCTGCAACTCCCATGGTGTCCATGGCACAAGAAGGGGTTAAACCTCCGTGCTAGAATGTGAGCTCCCAGAGGATACAGTCTTTTTCTCTTTTGCAATTGTCTAACCCCTCTGCTTAGGAATCTGACTCTTGGTGAGATCTGATTAATTGTAGTAATAACCTAAGGCCAGACAGGACTCTGTTATTTAGATCTCCTCTTGCTGGGGCATCCACCCTCTTGCTTCTCCTGAGGGCCACTCTCCCTGTACTCACTACAGGCGACACACTCATTAGAGGAACTGCATCCTTTCTGAATGACTGGAGACAACATTCTTGGGAATGCTGCCCACAGGTAAGGGCTTCTCTTGATGTGATGCCAAATCTTTTGCATATCCCTGTTAGGAGGAAATAGCATTAAAAACCAAATGCCAAAACATGAAGCCTACTAACAAGAAAGATGCACAGTAACTCATAGTGGGATTTCCATGTTGGGTTTTTCCCCCATGAAAGAAACATCACATCATATTCTGAATTGACATTTTCACTATTTTAAGAACACCGAATTGAACTGCTTTCTCTCAGCAGATTTTAGGAATTGCAAAATAACAGATTTCTTTTGACTGAAACATTCCTGCTGTACCAATCGGTATGGGACTTACAAATATCATATGGAGAGAGAAAGCCATAGAAAACAATACAGCTTGAAACACTGGTTCATTTTAATGGATACAATCAAGATACACAAATCGATTAACAGGGCTACGCAGGACGTGCGTGACAATTCCATCATTATCTAGTCAGTGCACACTGATCTTGCTTGCCTTGAGGAAGGTGGGCTGAGTAGTTCCAAACAGAACTCAAGGGCCCAGCTGCTGCAGCACCCCAGTTTCTACAATGGGAAAGGGTTTTTTTCTAAAGAAAGTTACATTAAGTCTGATTACTATCTGATAAGTAGTGTCCTGGTATCTGATCAATAACTTTCTTAAGGTCTATTTATAAAATACCTATTTTATTTTAAATATTTAAGCGGAGAGAATTAACATTTACTTACTTTATTACTTTTTTGTGGAGCACTTATTGTTTGACACTATTATCCCATTTAAGTTTTCCCAAGAATCCCATGAGGTCACTGTCAGGGGGACTGAAGTTTAGAGGAGGGTTATATGATCTGCCCCAGGTTTCACTATTTGTACCTAAAATGCCGCTCTTGACTTCATGGCATTTCCCAGACAGACCCAAAGCATTTTCAACCATTTTTATGGTTTTATTGTTTACTTAATATTGTTCTAGAAGAGTACTAGCTTAAAAGATTAAATAAATAAATTCACTTTAAAAGGCACTGTCACACTGTTGCTGATAATAAACAGTACCACTTGCCACAGGTTGAAGGTAATTGTAAAAATAAATATACTGAAAACAAGACAGCACCCGCACACTTCAGCCAAATCCAAATGGAGTTGTCAGTAAATATTCTGAGCCTGAGGCCATCTCTGGTAGAGAGCCAGCAGGGGTTGAAAGTCCACGAAAGCCATAATGAGCACCAAAATGGGACCTTTGCCTTGGATAATCAGAAGGTGAGTAAGAGAAGCAAAAATGGGAGGATTCACTCACCATGTGATGCAATGTTATTTAATGCCATTACCCAGAACCCTCTAAAAGTGTCTCCTGGACCCTGGCAGTACTGGTCTCGTGCTTTGGAATATATGACACAGTGCTCTTGTAAAGACTTTTGGCAGATGTTGTTGGCAGATTCCCTGGGCCACTGCTGGATGTCATCTGAAATTTGTGGACAGTGCTCTTGGAAACAACTGGGCTTTGAAGGGGTCAGTATGGGGGAGATAAGCCTGCTTGGCTTACACGCAGAAGGGCCAGGCCCAAGGTGTACAATCAGTTCACTCAACAAAAACCATCAAATCAAGAGCAGGTGGATAAATACCACTTCTCCCCTGGGCTTTGGAGGGCCCGGTCAAGGTTGTTCTACGTCTATCTGCAAGACACTCCAGCAAAACTGAGCGTCTGTGGTCCCTGCAGCAGCCTGCTCACTAACAAACCCTCTATTACCTCTTTTTCCCTTCCTACTCACATTTCCTTACTCTCTTGATGTCCTGCCTGGGATTTTCACCCTCCCCAAATAAATTACTTTCACCTAAATAATTTTCTAAGGGCCAGCATTTAGGGAATACGAACAAAGAGTAGATTCTTTGTTGTTGTTTTGTTGAGACCGAGTCTCTCTGTATAGTTCAGGCTGACCTTGAACTCCCAATGTAGCCCAGGCTGACCTTGAACTCATAGTAATCCTCCTGGTTCAGCCGCCAAAGTGCTGGGATCACAGGAGTGTGCCACCATGCCAGGCCACAAAGAGTAGATTTTATTTTTAAAAATAAAAAATAAAGGAATAAACAACCTAAATCAAAGCTATTGACTCACAGTCATTTCTTTATAATCAAGCCCAATCCTACTCCACTCTTATATCTAGAGTAATGATATAAATCCAGATATAGAAACAGGCAAAGAGATGGGCTGACCCTTCAGACACTTCTCAATAACAAACAGGTTAGACTGCTAATGCAAGCCTCGATCATCAACAGTGATGGTTCAATTTCCTTTCTCATTCTGAAAGATTGAAGTTTGATGCTTAATATGACCTTAGTAACCACAGTGGATGTGCTGGGTCTTTCTTTCTGGAGTTTAGACAAATTGGGGGATAGCTGACCACAACTTATCTTTCTTTTGTAGATTGGACTGGTTATAAGTAGATTTTCTGATGATAAATTTAAAAGAAACTCTTCTGCCAGGAAAGTAAGAATAACCAATTTGTTCATTTTACTTAAAACTGAAGTGCTTTGCTGACAATGTGTGGACTTGACTTCAGAGAATAACATGAACAAAATTCTGCGCATATTTTTAGAATTTCTCTGCAGAAGTTGGGTAACAAATATATTACTATATCCACAAGTAAGGCAATAAAACATATGGACTTATTGAGGCTTATGATTCTCATTAAGGTTTAAAAATATGTCAACAGAAATGGATAGAGAATGATATATCAAGTGCTTACTTAACCACACTAAAGCTTTATGAAATCTTAACATTTTGCCATAGCCCCCTTTTTCCTTTTAAATAAATAAAACATCACAATTATGCTTGAAACTCCTATTACCTCTTTCTATTCCTCCTTTTCCAGATGGATTTTATTTTTATTGTGGATTCGTTTTTAGCATTCCCAAGGATGTTTTAGTATTTTTATAACACATGCAGTATCCTAAACTACAGAACTGTTTGCACATTTTTAAGCTTTATATAAGTGGATCATTCTGTTTGCATCATTCTACAACTTGATTTTTTACTCAGTACCACACTTTAGAGATTTATCCATGTACACGTGTGTAATTCAGCTCACTCATTTTACTTCAGTAAAACATTCTGTTGTATGAGTAAACCACAATTTGTTTTTCCATTTTTGAGCTCATGAATACTTAGGTTGTTTCCAATGTTTTCTTATAACAAACAATCCCTCTACAAATATTCTTGGACGTAGTTCTTCATATGTATGTGTAAAATGTTTTTGTAAGATATATGACTAGAAGTAGAAACATACTGGGTTCTATACTATGCATGACTTCAATTTTATTAAAGACTGCCAAGCTGCTCTATAAAAACTTATTTATAATTCTATCAGCATGTTTGAAATTTCTCTTTCTCCCACATTCTTGCCCACATTTGGTGTGAACAGACTCAAGTATTTTGCCAAGCTGAAGGCTGTGAAAAGTATTTCATTCTGGTTGTAATTTGCGTTTTTCTAATTACTACAGTGATAGAATTATTTTGGATGCTAATGCTCTGCGGATTTACATACATTGCAAATATTTCTCCCTAGTCAATGACTTTCTTTACACTTTATTTGTGGTATCCTTGGATGAACAGAAGTTCTGAATTTTAATGTAATCAATTTTCTCAATTTTTTCTTTATAGTTAGCATATTTTGTGTATTGTTTAGGAAATCCTTCCCTACCCTAAATTATTCACATATTCTCTTACATTATATTTTGAGTTTTATAGTATGCCTAAACAGGTCTAAAATCTACCAGGAATTAGAAAGGAGAAGAGCGCTGATTGAATTTTTTAATATGGACACTCAAATGTCCCAGCACCATCTACTGAAAAGATTGTCATTTCTCTACTGCTCTGTATGGCTGCCTTTATCATAAATCACAGCATATTTGTGTGGGGATATCTCTGGATTCTCTAGTCTATTTCGTTGGTCAGTCTACCTGCCTGTGTATCAGTTGCCTTAGCTTTTCATAGCCGTTCCCTTTGCCACATGAATTTTAGGATCCATATAACCCGTTTCATGGAAAGTCCTATATATTAACATGGTAACTAAACTTCTTTGAATTTATTAGAGATGATAAATATATTTGTGACATTGAAGCCATTCTTTCCATAACCATATTCCTGTTCATTTGGCTTTCTTTTAAGCGTTTCTACATCTGTTTATAATCCTTTTAAATAGTTGCTACATTTCTCAAGTTTCTCCCAAAGAGAGGAGAAATAGACTTGCTAAGTTGCCCAGGCTGGACTTGAACTCGTGATTTTCCTGCCTCAGTAACTGGGATTAAAGGTGTGTACTACTGAGCCTGGGAAAACTTCACTTCTTGATTAGAAATGACAAAGTTCTGGAAGAGTATGTACAACAAGACTACTGCTGTGGCTGTTTTTGGAAAATATTCTTTGCCATAGGTTATGCTGCAGCTGCAATAATTCACATCCCTCTTACATACAACAAAAGCCTCCCTTCTGTCTGCAAAGCTTAAGCATAACCACAGCCATTGAGGTGATGTTCACATGCAGTAGAATCTGTTCCTTGGATTTGATTCCTCAAACGGAGCTTCAGGAAACAACAGTTCCTGTTTAAGATTTGTCAACTCGAGAAACAACTTGCCTCCTCTCTCCTCATGCAACATATAATGGTGGTACAGGCAGAGGGTAACTGCTGTGGACCTCCTTTTTCAAAAAAAGTAAAAGAGGAGGCACACAGGACTCCATAAGAATTTGGACATCCACAGAATACAGTTATTAATTACCTGATTGGGGAGCAGTTCTACTGTCTTTCAAAGATTCACTGTGGATCCTGATTATGTCCAAATCATCTCACTTTTTCCCATAAAAAATGGTACATTTTACAGTTGTATAGTTTCCTTGATCTATTTGCTGCACGTAAAATCTTGATCAAATCTTCTTTTTCATCTGAGCCAATATAGTTCTTTTAAAAATTCATAGGTTTCTTATGAATAAATTTATAAATATACTCCATTAGACAAAAACTACACCCACAAACCTTGTGAAGACTTTTTACCTGAGGCTTTCTGTAAAGCTGCTGCAAGACAGAATTCTAGAAATTCTTAAAAGCTCTATTAGTTAGGGCTGGGGATGTGGTTCAGTGGAAGAGTGCTTGATTAACAGGTGGGAGGTGCTGAGTTCAATCCCCAGTCCTGGAAAGAAAAAAATGTTAAAAGAGGGGGATCTAATGGTTAACAGAATCATCCCCGAAGGTCTTGCCACATGTTTTTGTTTTGTTTGTGGTACTGGGGATTGAACCTGGGCTTTATGGCTACCAGGCAAATGTTCTAATGCGGAGCTACATCCCCAGTCCTGAAGATCTATAGATCTTCTGGAGATCCTTTGGTTTGAACGGAACAGTTGTTGAGTCACTGCATCATATGTTTCTAAAGTTTTAATAAAGAATCTTTTTGTTCCATTCTGGGTTTAATCTTTTCTCTGAAGCCCTCTCTTAGTTTGAGAATACTGGAGAGGCTGAGATTAAGAAATAACTTTATTTTTGAACCCAGGAAGTCCTGGTCCTTTATATTTGCTCTAAATTTAACTTGAAAAATGAATACTTCCTTTTAAAGACCATCTCTCGCTTCTTGCATTTTATCATTGACAATGAAAAGAAACCAGGAAGTACTTTTAATATTCTGCCTGAAATCTCTTTAACTAGATCATCTGAGTACGTAGATGCATCTTCAATTCTTCATATTTTTGCAGGAATAGTGTTGCTAAGCTTTCTCTCACTGTATAACAAGGATTTCCTCCCTCCCAGCTTCCTATAATTGTTTCTTTACTTTCCTTAAAGCCCTTATTCCTGCTTCATGAAAAATTATTAGGGTTCCTCTAAAAGTCTCCTCCAGATCTTTTACACTTTTACTGACATTCTCCTGAACAGTCTTCTGGTTTTCTCCATTATCTCATCCCAAAGCCACTCTCCTATGTTTAAGGTGTTTTCTTATTTTTTGTTACTGCCACCACATCTCCCATCTGACACCAAAAATGTGCTCTCATTGCATGGATATGTAACAAATTACAACAAAAACGGGTTATCTGTTCATGAATCTGCAATGCGGGCAAATCCTGGCAGGGACAGCTTATGTCTGGGATAGGTTGGAATGGCTTGAGAGCTATGGACTTTACTCACCTAATGGCTCGCTCTCATCTCTGATGATCAATGCTGGCTATTGGCTAAGATCTTGGGGCTGTTGAATGAAACACCTACATATGGTTTATTCATGTGGCCTTTGTTTTTTTACAAAACAGTGGCTTAGTTCCAAGGGTAAATGTCTCCCAACAAAGAAAGCATCACCTGTTACAACCCAGTGTTGGAAGTCCACAACATTTTTAATGGTATTTTATTCACTGTGATAGTCATAAGTTCCTTCTCAAAGGAGAGAAAACAGACTCTACCTGTTGATGGGAAGTGGCAAGTTTTTGTAAGATCATGTGGGACTGGAAATACTGATGTGACTACTTCTGGAAAACATATCTGGTATACCATTTTATATGATTATCAGACAGGTTTTTTAAAAGATAGCATTTGAACATTCATCCATAAAAGCGAGGATGTGAATAATGTGTACATTTGGGGAACAGCAGTGAACATAAGTACAAAGGCCCTGAGGCAAATTATGATTGATATATTTCAATTAGTGTGGTTGGAATACAAGTGGGAAAGGGGGATGAAATATCTGTGAGGTCAGAGAAGCATCCATGGGTTTATCCTCTGGGATCTTGTAAGGTATTGTAGACTCTAGTTGTCATGCAAGCCATGAAAAAGTGGTGATTAATAGAAGATAGACTTTACTGGAATTATGTTTTAAAATGACCACTTATTGAGGCCTGGTGCTCAAGAGCTAATGGTATCATTGATATCACTGTCAAGACCAGTCACATGTAGTTATGAGGCATGATTAAAAAATAGTCTGTGTTTAAATTTCAAACCGAAAACAAAGGCACACTGGCATTAATCCCCCTACAAGTACTCTCCCTTACTTCAAACACAATTATACCATTGTTCTCGCCACTCTCTGAAGCAGTTCTGGAAGCCCTCTTTCGTGAGTCTCATTGCACTGTTTTAGCTGCCTCCATATCCTGAATCACTTCAAAATGTTTACTTTTCATGGTCATTTTTGACTTTGGGAAAGTGCCAGAAGTCCCAAGGTGTAGATCCAGTGAATAAGGTAGATGAGAACACACTGTAAAGTTTTTACCAGCCTGCCTTGCCATTGGATGGCACTCAGGAGCAGCACTATATTATTGATCACACCTCATAAAGGTACTCATGGTAGAGGACTTCTAGAACTTCTGCAGAAAGTGGCAAGAGCA
This sequence comes from Hystrix cristata, assembly GCA_004026905.1. Classification (NCBI taxonomy): domain Eukaryota; kingdom Metazoa; phylum Chordata; class Mammalia; order Rodentia; family Hystricidae; genus Hystrix; species Hystrix cristata. The sequence continues at coordinate 4,716 of PVJO010021916.1, read as the reverse complement.
GTAAGATAATTGCGTTTGAGGCACAGTACAGGGGAGTATTTTGGGACAGATTAATGGCAATGTGTCTTTTACTGTAATACACTTTTCAAAATTTAAACATTCACTGTATTTTTTGAACACCCCTTGGTAAAACAGGGATGGAAGTTCTTGCTGTACACCCTCAAACTCAATTATAATTTGAGCCATGAAGATGTGTGAGCAACCTTAGGATTTTATGAAGGCCGCCTAAAATCTATATAAAGACATTAATTTTATGAATGTCATTCTTAGATCTCTGGTGTAAAGTTATATATGTGCTTTTAAGTATTACTACTATTTACCACCATTCTCAGTCAAGCATTTTCTGCTTTTGAAATTTTTTCTAACAGTAGTGGATCTTTCTGATTTGGTCCTTAACCTTTCTGTTCTTTTTGGGTTTACTGAGTCCTTACATTCTTTCATCATTGTTTTTGCTATCCCAGAGAAGAGCATTACAGAGAAGATCGATCAGTCAAGATTTCAAGCACATAGCATATTTCTCCTTTTTTGTTGGTGTTGTTAAGGAAATTATTGCATGGTGTCTCTTGACTGAGGAAACCCAAGCTCAGCACTGGTCTGAGTAACCTTTGAGCCAGTAATTGTTGAAGGAATGTGTACATTTTTCCTCAAAGACACCAAGTTAATATCTGATTTAAGGTGGCATTTGGGTGATAGGCTCTAAGGCAGCCTCTTCTTATTCACCAACAAATGATCTGAGAAAATGCAAATGCTTCCTACAGGGAATAACTCCCTTGAGAGAACTAGACCAAGAAGCATCTATGCAAAAATTCCCTCACAGCACATTCATTTGAGCTTGGTGGTGCCCCAGAGTCAGTGAGAACAAAGGTGTGACTGGAGGGCCACTGAGAACCTCTCCCAGCCCTACTGTATAATTAAGAACGTTCTGGTTACTTCTGCTGCACAATGAATGAGCTTACAATGTACTGGTGTCGAACAGTGGTAATCATCTGTCATCTTTTAAAATGTTTGTGGGTCAGGAACTCCAACAGGCCACAGTAAGGACAGCTTGACTCTACTGTAGGTGTCTAGGGGCTTGGGGAAGACTCCAAGAGCAGGGGCTGGAATCATTTGAAGGCTGAATTACTCATATACTCTGGAGGTTGAGGCTAGCCATTGACTGGAAGCCTTATTGGGGCTTGTAGACAAAACACCACAAAAGGCTCCTGCATGGTGATGGACTTTCTTACAATGCGATAGCCCCAAGAAAGAAAACAAGTGAGGCAGAAGTTGTATTGTCTTTATAGTCCACCTTGGAAGTCAATGTTACTTCCTTCACCCAGAGTCAAGACAATTTTATGGTCTATGAAGGTTCCAGGAAACAGATTCTCTATCACTGGATGGAGGAATGTCACCATCCACTGTAAGAAGCCGCGTGGGACGAGATAGATATTTTGGTGCCATAATCATGAGGTGGGGCCTCCGAAGTCTGGAGGCCTGGGTGAGGATTCAGGCTGTCCTACTTACTAACTGGATGGCTGGGGGCTGATGTTTCCATACTTCAATTTCCTCAGAGGGTTGGTGTGAAGATTCAATGAATTACATATCGAGCAATTAGAATACTACTTGGCACATATGAAAGTGCTAAAAAATGTTATCTTATTATATTACATAGTGGGGGGGTGCTCTGTCCTAAGCTACCCACTTCCATGTTTTCCATTCTCTAGTAAGAAGGACGGGTCTTTAACATTTTAATAAGTAAAGTTGCACTGTGAGAGATGAGTGATATTGACCAAAGAGGGAAGAAGCTATGCACCTGATGTATTTTTTCTTCTAAAGAACCTGGAGCCCTCAGCCTGATCCTGGTCCCCCGGAGGTCGGTGGGGAAGCGCTGACTGTAGAGAAAACACTGCCACAGATAAGAGCCCATAGCTAGAATGCAGGCTTGGCTGCTTACTAAGTCTGTGACTGCAGGATAGAAGATGAAGATGTGACCTGTGAAGAGGAGAGCAGAGGATGGTTGGGGGATGGAAGTAAGGAAGGCAGGCAGGCAGGCAGGCTCCCCATAGCATTTCTGAATCTGATTTTGTATGGTTCAAAAGGCAACACGGTAGGACACTGTCTTCATAATATCTTACTAGGGAGAAAGATCTTTTTAGTGATCTAGTTACTGCACTTGCCTGCAAAACTTTACGGACACAGGGAGGTTTTCCTATTTGTCTGGCCAGAGGAAATGCACCAGAATAGTAATGCTGGTTTTCTTGGGTTGTGAGATTACAAGCGACTTTTTAAACAGACTTTTCCATGTCCTATCACTTCATAATTGAAATAAATGTGAAGGGAAAACTGACCTCCTGGTCTGCAGCAGCTGGACCTCCACATTAATAATGCTTCTGAATATCAATTACCAGCATGCTCATCAGCATTTCAGTGGGAAGAACCGAGCTGAAGCAACCTCTGAAGCTTTCCTTGCTCGGGGGAGGGGAGAGTTGGCCGAGTTCCCCTCCAGCCTATGTCTGCGGAATCACCAAACCGGGTTGATTTGCAGAGGAGTGAAGAGGTCCGCTCATGGCCAAGGTTGGAGAGGGCTTACGGAGTGACCCCTTCTAAAACCCAAGGCCCCTCTACAGTCACCTTGTTATTTCAGTGAGGGATCTAACAAGTTTCCCAGTGGCCTAGCTCTCTGGGACTGGAATACAGTTTCTGCTATTTCGGTTGAAATTGCCCTTGCTCACAAAAAGCCAGGCTTGGGGGGAAGGGCAGGTGAAAGATTGCAGAGGGAGCCCAGCACACCGCCCTCCTCTCTATTGCTAACAGCACACCCAGAGGTCCCCGGGAGGGGGAAGTACAATAAGAAAACACCTGTGAATTCCTTGCAGAACTCCCCCGATGGCCACATTCCACCCTTCCCTCTCATATAAAAGATTCCATGTGCTTCATCTCTGACCCCAGGGCATGGACAAATGGATGGAGGCCTGGTGTGGCTTCTCTGCACTTGGCTGTGTTCCCCTTGTCAATGAATCACTGCACCCCAGTCTGACAAGCCCCGCTCTTTGCTGCAGCTCATCCTCTGGCTGTTCCGGTAATTACTCCAAAGCCTTCTCCAGATGCAAGAATTTCTCAATGTTTTCTTCTTTTTTCTTCCCCACTGCTCCAACTCATGTGCTGGCTCCCACATGGAGGGGCCTTGGTTTCCTCCCACAGAGTGGACTGTGGTCAGAAGGAACCTTGAGGGTTGGATTCGAGTCCACCAGCTTTGTCACTGACCTCCCTAAGCTTCTGCATCCTTTGAAAGAAGTTAGTAGTGTTGAAGGAGAAAATTATAAAGATCTTAACTAGTTTATTTTTGATTCTAAAATTGGGCGGCAAAACTTCATTCCATAAAAGAGAAGTGCTCCAAGGAGTCGAGCAGAAAATGTTGGTTTTACAGACAAAGACAGACTGAGAAAAACAGCAACGAAGTGCAAAAAGCAGACTGGTCATTTCAAAGTGGCTTTGCTGGTAAGGTGAGTACAGGAAGACAGAATGGCAGAAAAATAACTAATTGGTTAACATCCTATTACTTCAGGTTACTCTCTGTTAGGATTAAAGGCTTAAAGGATGTAAAGATTAAAGCACAGGGAACGTGGTTGTCATGTGGATTGCTTGCCCTGTATGGGAAATTTAGCTGTCATCCCTATATGCATGACCTAGGTGGGGGAGGGGTGGACAGTAGAAGAGAGCCCGGCAGTTCCCCCATCCTAAGGAATCAGAGGTGGCACGGGGTGCTGCCTTTTGCCTTTCTTTCTTTTCTATATGCGTTTTGGATAATTTTAATGCACACTCAAGTCGAGAATCTCCTGATCAAAGGATATTGCATTTATAATCACCATTCTGATTTAGAGAAGTAGAACTGTTGCCTGAGTAGCCCAGAAGACAGGTAGATCAGTCAAGAAGTATCTTGGCTTGATTATCACCTGAATATACACTATATGTACCAAAACCCATGCTCCAAGGGGCAATGTACTTCCTTAGACATCTCTCCCCGTTAGGACAGGTGGAAAATAAACTGCCTGTACAACTAGAATGCCAGGCTCACTGTCAGGTTGGCACACAGGGACCCATCCGAGGTTCAAAGGGAAAAGGCTCACACATGAGTAATGTGAGCCTCTTCTCACTGCCCCACCAGAAGTAACACATTTTGGAGTGTCAAAAGAGTGACCCAAAAATCTGAGTTATGCCAGATGGTCGATTGGGGGAAAGCAAAAGGGACCAACGGTGGGAGGGAAGTAGACTGTATCATGGGAAGATTCACTCCATCTTGGTGACCCTTTCCCAAACACAAAGAGATCATTCAGGGCACCCGTCGGATACTCGGAACCTCCTGGGGTTTTCTGGTGTCAGGGGCAGGGCAGATGGAGCAGAAGAAAACACTGAAGGCAGAGCAACCCCAGGGTGGAACTTTAGGGCTCATTCTGTGAATGTATTTCTTCCTCTACTCAAGAGCTTGATTGGAAGAGGGAAGAAAACATTTTTCTTCTGCGGAAAGATGGAGACATAACAGACATAAATGATCCCGATCAGGAGGAGCTTTTGATATGAGAAGATACTTTTCCTATGGAGGAGACTTTGGGGGAAAGCAAATGTACATGGTTGATAGAGGGAGGACACAGAAAAACACTAGACAGTATTTTTTAAAACACCAATTTCTTGAAGATTTAGCAAGCTTCTGGGAATGTTCGTCACCATCTCCATATGGCA
>PVJO010021915.1:0-28752 GCA_004026905.1 Hystrix cristata | reverse complement strand
GTGTAGTTACACTTATTGCAAATAGGGAGGGGTGGGTGAATGGAAGGGAGGGGAGGGGAAGGGGGGAAGAGGGGGGAAAACCAAGATGTATCATGTACAGGTACAAAATAACCATGTTGATTATGATCATTATGTATGCAATGTACCAATACATGTTCTTGGTAAAAAATAATAAAAAAAAAATTAAAAAAAAAAAAAGGTGGACTTCTTACGTGGTTCTGGTGCGATGGCAGCTGAAGCTGGAATAAGCCAAGCATTTCTCTACCCCTGAGCAAGACGGGGATGACTGGGGTCATTAGAGGCTGGGTGGGCAGCTGACTTCGTGCAGCTTTTCCACGTGGCTGGTTTGACTTCCTCAGATCAGTCTCTGGGTAGCTAGACTTATTATATGGTGACTGGTTTCCTGCAGAATGATCAGAGGTACGGACAAACCACCACCCCAGAGGCTCCCAAATCTCAGTTCACAGGACCTTTAGGGTATTATTATCTTTTTCACAATCCCCCTGGGCAAATACAAACAAGCACCAACCTAAGGACTTCTTTATTAAGTAGTTAGGTCAAACAAATTAAGTGTTTAAATCCTAAGAACTTAATAGCTGTTTGAAAATAAGACACATGAATAGAGAGAAAATATATTGTAATTTTATTCCTAAATAACTGTAATTGGTCGCTAACCATACATGCATCTGTCGGGCTTCACAAGGCTTAGAATCGGTGTAGACACCACCATGTGATCTCCAATAATTTCTGTATGATCTTTGTTTCATATTGCATAAACCAAAAATCAAACCGTGTAAAGATAATGAAATCATCAAAATGAATGTATCACACTATTGAACCTGCACAGTTTTTAAATTAATAATTTTGGCAGTGTCCAATAAATGTCCACGTGTTTTCCGCAGATTTTTAAAATAACTCTGGTGCCATCTGAGTTTGTTTTGACGCTAACCCCAAGAATCCCCAGCATAGAGCTTGGGAACCCCTCTTCTACACCAGTCAAATCCTAGAACTGGCCGAGCAACTTGAAGAAAATTGCTTCTACTTAGTCCTGTCTTTAATTCCCCATCCTTATCTACCCAAAGATGATCTGATAAATGTACATGATAGATTTGACTTCGCTTTCATGAACATCAGTAAGACAGGTGAGCAGAATGAGACAGTCCGAGTCTCTGTCCTGTCCAGAAGGGTAACCCTTCAGAACACTAAGGACACCCCTATTTGTCTGCATACCACTTAGAGACGGCATAATGTTCTCATACCTTTGAGTTGTTCTAGCAGGTACTTCAAAGAATACCTAAGAAAGAGTAGACATTCAATACATAATTTTAATAAATGAGTAACTATGTGGCTGCAGACATTGTGTATGAGAAAATGGAAGGGAACTTTCCATGGGAATTCTATTAGCTTGCCAGTGCCATCATAACAAAATACTGCAGATTAGGTGGCTTAAAAAGAGAAATTTGTTTTCCCCCAGTCCTGGTCCACTTATGAGCCAGGAGGGGCTTCCTGGGGCCTGTCACATGAGCTCTCAGGAGGCTCCCTTCTTGTAGCTCCCCACACAGCCTTTCTTCTGTACACACACATCCCTGACATTTCTTTTGATAGGATCACTAGTCATACTGCATTAGGACCCCACTGACATCATTTAACCTTAATTACCTCTTCAAATGCCCTCTCTCCAAATACAGTCACTTTGGGGGTTAGGGCTTCAATTCTCAACTATTAACTTTAGGGACAGCACAATTTAGTGTATAAGAGGGATACATGGGGGGAGGGGTGCCCTTTAAAGTACACTTTAAAATAATAAAGTGTATTTTATTAAGAGATATTTTTCAAAGCATCTCTTCTTAATTCTTATGCATTTGATTCTGGATGTGCTGCTGGATCCCCAGCAATTGTAAGCAAAAATATCATGAGTGCACTTTTCTGTGGAGTGGGGTCTCTATTTGCTATTGTGAACCCTGTATGCACCCTAGAAAGATTATTGAGAAGCATCAAGTCCCATACTCAGAGTTTCGGATGTAATTCATACTGAGCAGCTCTCAGGCACGGGTATTTTTGTCACATTCTCCATTTGATTCTACTGTGCAGGCAAGATTGAGAATCACTGGTCTAAAGTCCTTCTGTTTAAACTGCAGTCAGAATACCAGCCACAGCTCCATGCCATCAGATCACATGCCAACTCTCAGTCTCCGTCCAGACCTGCAGAATCCATGGAATTCTCATTTCAGCACGATTCACAGATGTGCTTTATTTATTAAATTTTAGGAAATATTTGTCTACAATTTCCAAGTCATGGAACTGTGATCAAAAAATTTTAAATCCACTGAAAATGTTCTCCAAATATGTGAGTTTAGGATAGGTGACGTAGCAGTCTGGTTCTTCTATCTGGCGTGATTTTACACATTGTCAAGAGAAAGGTCATATCTAAAGACAAGAGCCAGTTACAGACAACTAATCCACAGAGTAACAGTGCAGTGAGCTGCATCCTGGATCAATCCGCAGATGCCCCACTACTCATCTCTGCGTAACTATGATGGATAATTACTTGGAAACCAACCTCAATTTGTCTACACAACATTCACCTTAAAAAGATGTAGATATCACTTAGCAAAGCAGATGGTAGTTGCTTGAGTTGGGTCGATGTTGAAAAAACAGAGAGAGAAAGGTCTCATGTGGTTATTTGATTAATAAATAAGGTTATTTTAAATTATTTTTTAAATAAATAACCACTCGTGTGGTTTAGGGATAAAGAGTAGGAGTAAGAAGTAACTTCTGTGAAGAGGAATAAATGACCAGAGAAATTACTCCACCTAAATTACTGTGTGAATTTCACTGGACAAATTATTCTGTCATGGTTAAATGATATAACAATTATACAATAAGAATCATAATTTTCTGCCTTTGGAGAAATTAATTTCAAAACTCTGTCTGTTGACCAAGACTTCAAGTTGAGATATGTGTTTTAAGCTACTATATCCTTTTTCCAATAGCACTAAAAGGAGTGTAGCTTCAGTTGATTTTTATGCACTTGGAGAGGCCAAGAAGAACTTAGCCTTCAGGTCACCTTCCACACCAGCCTTTCTCTCGGGGTCCCACCCCATCTCACTCTCCAGGTATCCACCATCCTCATCACAGCCCATAGATATCAGTCCTAGGATAGTGGTAGAAGGTCTTTGCAGTCGATTTCAACCTAATCCCCCGTCTCTTATAGCTTTTATCATGCAAAAGTGTCAGCTGGGTCACCAACAATAGTGAACAAATAAATGAACAGCTTTAGCACTCAAATATGTGAACAATACAATCGTATGAATGTCAAAACGACTCCCTTTATTATAAAATGTTTATTTATCTATGTTAAAATTTTCTTTTTAGAGTCATTTATCTCTGACCATCAACACAGTCAGTAAAAATTAACTTTTAAATTAAATATGTCTTATTTAAAATCATATAAAATATTTGGTATTATATACTACTATTTATCTAACAATTATTTATTTAATGTGTAATATGAGCCAATAATTATTTTAATTTTCTGTTCGTATGTTTTTATATTTTCTGTTTGTATCTTTCTACATTCTTTTATTTTCAAACATTCTGTAGTGTATATTTGAGAAAGTTTCTTGTAAAAATATCCAATCTGACAATTTTAATATTTTTCTTGGAATACTCAGGCCATTTCCATTACATGTAATTACTGAAAAACATGAATTTCTATCTACTACTTTATTACCTATTTCTATTTGACTGGTCTGATTCATCTTCCTTTTCACATTTCTTGTCTTTTTTTCTTTTTAATTAATCATTTTTCCACCCTCCCAAAGTTTGTATTTTTAATTAACGTACACTTTAATTCTACCTTATTTTAAACTCCACAAAACAAGGAATCGTTTTGCACAGGTGATGGATGTGTTTTAGGTGCTCACATAGTAAATCTTTCTGTTGTTCTTCATTTATGCCTGTATTTGTTTGCTCTGGTTATTTCCCTTCTGTATGAGGAAATGTTTTCAACTATTCTTTTAATGGACATTTACTGATAACAAGCTCTCTCAGATTTTGTATGTCTACAAACATCTTTATTTAATTTTTGAAGGATGATTTGACTAGATAAATCATTCTAAGCTGTCAGAGTTGTAGGGGCTCATCTGTTATTTCAGCATACTAAGGATATTGTTCTATTGCCTTCTGCTTTCCATTGTTTCTGTTCAAAAATCAGCTGTTATTTCCACATTGCTCCCTTAAAGATAATGTATATTTTTTCCTTTGGTTTAAAATTGTTATTTTGTCAATATTTTGTAATTTTACATTGATGGACCTACCTAGATTTCTTTATATTTATTTTTATTTCTCCTGCTTGAGATTCATAGGGATTCGTAAGTTTTTTCTAATTCTTGTTCTCTTCTCTACTTTATCTACATATCCCTTCACTTATATTATTCATTTTATATCTTTGTTTTTTCTTTGTGCCCCCATCTGAGTACTTTCTACTGACCCGAGTTCTTCTTTTTTGCTATGTCAAAGATAATGATAAATCTATCAAGTTCTTAATTTCAGCAGTTGTATTTTTCTGTACTTGGATTTACATTTGATTTTTCAATATTTTATATTATAGTTTCTTATTTTAAAATAATTTAACATGATGCAAAAATAGTATACAGTTGTCACATATCTAATCATAATCTCTTATATTACCAAAGTATATGATTCAAACCAGACAATGATGTTGGTACAATGTTATTAATTATCATTTTTAATTGTCATTTTTATTGTCACTTATTCAGATTACATGTGTGTATTTCTTTGAAATTTTATCACATATGTAAATTTAACCATCACCATACCATTTGCTATTTTAAAAAATAAATTCTAGTTCCAAATACCAAAGGCTATTTTTCCCTTTTTCCTCTATTTTCTTGAATATTTTCATCAGAGTTGTTTTAAAGTATTGTATTTTTATTATAAGAACCTAGGAGTAATTTTAGTATTGGAACTATCAATTATCTGTCCTAGTACTCTTCTGGATTTCAGTTCTATGTCTTAACATGTCTGGCAGTATGTTAATGACTTGTGACACCAAAAATAATGAGTTACAGAAGCATCAAATAAGTTATATTCATCCTAAGACTATATCCTCTTTTCTGAGCTAGGCAGCAAGAAGTCTGTCCTCTAAAGATCCCAACCAAGAACCTGGGGTTTTACCAGCTATCATTCGCCTTAGTGAGCCCTTAACTGTAATTCTTATCTGTTTTACTTTTATTTCAATTTTTAGTTTTTATTAGTACATGTTTGCATGACATTATGATTATATTCCTTGTGGGGAGTTGGTACATGTACATATAAGGCCATCCAAGCCTATGTTTTATAGTCAAAGATTTTTCTGCTGAGCTTCTTAGCTTCCTGTCTCTTCCATCTCAGACACTGGCAATTCTCTTAACCAAAAACTGGGCATATTTCAGGTTTAATTCTCCAGCCTTCCCTTGGGGCTGGATCCTACCCCTCAAGTCTCTGACCATCATCTCTATGGCCCCAGAAGACAGACACCTGTTCAGCCTGTTCCTGTGCATGTTAGCAGCAACCCTCAGCCTGAGGCCTATATCCAAATGCTCAGCCTCTTGTTTTAAACACAGAATCAGCAAATACCCAAAGGAAGAAAGAGAGCTGTGGAATATTGAGTCACATCCCTGGGGTTTCCCCTTTTAAGATATTTTGGACCTCTGCTCCTCAATGCCTTGGCATATTTCTGAAATCTTCAAATAGATGTTTTTTACTTGACATTTTAGTTGTCCTCAGAGAGAGCACTGGTCTGACATAACTTAATCTATCATAGTCAGAACGTGGAAATAGAAAATTCTCTGACTCTAGATCTTACATATTTATGGGTATTGGGACAAGAAAAGCATACAATAGACAACCAACAAAAACTAAATAAGATAATTGCAGATAGTGATTTATCCTGTGATGGAAATAACCGGGCAGATGTGAAAATTCTGAAACATGATGTGTAAATTCCATCTTACATCTGAGGATGTACAAAGTGCCTTTTCTTATGAAAAACACTGTGAAGAAAAGCTCTTGTTGTTCCCGCTTTATGGATAGGAACATCTTTATCTTTGGAACACTATTATTCTTCACTTTCTGACAATCAGACAACGTGGGGAGCCACAGGTGGTAACAGGGAGGAGACACCAAATCTGACCACACATCCTTAGGGATAACACACCTTCACAGAAAAGCCTCTCACTCGCCTGAATCAGAAAAGAGAAAGAAAATCTTCCCAGACTTCCTCATTACGTACATTTAATGCCTGCTAGGAAAGAAGCCACTGGAGGGCACTTTGGTTAATGGAGCTTCCTAGGTCTGTCTTTAGCAATTGAAGGAGCCATCCATTCTGAAGCCTGCTTGGCTGCCATAACTCACGAGTCCCCCTAATTCAGATGGGTTGAGGATGCTGGACTCTGGAAATAAGCTTTCCCCACCACTGCACCTCACTCAGCTCCAGCCTTACATCATTTCCAAAGCATTAAGCAGCCTGCAAGTTGAGAATCCTGCCACTGGGTGACATCTGTAAAATCTGACATCATTTAGAAGACACTGCAAGGGTAAAAGAGCACTTTTTTGACCAGGGACATAAATATTTCTGAGGAAGAAATTAAGTTAAAAGGCTTTTCTTTTCCTAAATGGATTTGCAGAATTTGGCTTCCCAGCCAGACCTCTGTGAGGCTATCTTCCTCAGGGAGATAGTGAACATTAAACCATGAGGTGCTACTAGCAATGGAGGACACAGCAGGGTCTAGGCCATACAGATGCTCTCCAACTTCTTGGGAACGGAAGGGGAGGTTTTATCCTAATTACACCTCTGGGTGCTGTCAGGGTTAATAGGGACAGAAGTGGGACCGAAGCTGGGCATCTGTTCAAGAGTGAAAACCCTTCATTTATAGAGAAATTCACCAAGGTCTTAAGAAGCTGCACACGATCACCTCCTGTCGAGACTTCCAGATGATCTTCTCCACACAATGTCTGCTTGGCAGATTGAGAGAGACTGTGCAAACATAGTCTGTCTTGTCTTCCCCAACTCAGAATCCATACTAGCAAAGAGAAAAGGCATCTTAATTCCAGCTTTTTCTTCAAGCTGCCTGGAACTGCTACCAAGCCTTTGGCAATAACAGCAATTCTCATGCCATCTCACTTCTGGCTCTAAGCAAAGAGCAAGGCCGAGACTTCATATCCCGTGGACACCTAGCAAGGACCTTCTTGTCCACCATCGGAGGCTGCCTGAACGTAGGTGTTCTAGGGGGACAGCATGTAGGTCTAGGGATTGTAAAGGTAGCTGCGTGCAAGGACCAGAAACCAGGCTCTTCCCCACACTGCCAAATCGGCCACAGTTCTATGAATTGAATAGAAGCTGCGACACAGAGCAGCGTTACGAAAGAACAACAGAATGTTCCAATAGTTTTCGTCCCATAATCAACTCAGTGTTAGCAGAAGGCAATGAGGAAAGTCTGGAAGGCTGGTGCTGGGAGGAGCCTCGAGCCTCACGGATCATGTAAGAATCAGTCATTTTCCAGACGAGAGTGTTGTTTCTTTAGACCACTCTGATAATGACAGGGACACGCACTAGATAAGCATTGGGAAGACACAGATTTGGTTGTCACACTGCCTTCCCTGTCTAGCAAGAACCAGCACATAGTGGATGCCTACAGTGCAAAAGCTGCACTATGTCCCACCCAGGTTACAGAGATGTCCACATGCAGTCCCAGCCAATGAGGAACACACTGCCCCGGCCGGGTACGTAGACACACAGAAAACTAATACAAAGCAGTGTTGTCTATGCCTTTGCACATATATAAACAATGTACCCAACAAAGAATCCAGAGGGAAATAATACTGCTGCCTATACCCTTCCAATAATTAAGCACCTAATGTACTAGAATAAGAGAATAAAATCATAGTGAATAAAACGTAGGCCCTGCCCTAAAAATCCAAACCATCTAGTACCAAAATACTATGTGGAGAAGTCACTACGTTAGAATAAATAGCAATACAGGAGCTTTGAGAACAGGAAAGACACATGACCCAAGCCAGGACACCAGTGGACATGACATGGAAGTTGAAATGAAAGATGAATAGAATCTATCTAGATGAAGGTGAAAGAGAAAGGAGAAGTCCAAAGTCATCCTAGGAAAAAGGAAGTACTGTACATGGTTAAACACTGACATACTTCAGATGGATCACAAATTTCCAGGGGAAATTATAGTACAAGTTGTTTTCAAAATATTATGAGATTTTTTTCCCCCTTGGCACTGGGAATTGAATCTAGGGGCAGGCTACCACTGAGTTGCATCCCAGCCCTTTTAATTAGTATTTTGTTTTACTTTTTATTTACTTATTTTGAAACAAGTTCTTGCTAAGTTGCCCAGGCTGCTCTTGAACTTGTGATCTTCCTACCTCAGACGTCTGAGTAACTCAGATTACAGGTGTATGCCACCCCACCCAGCCAATACAAGGGAAAGAGGCTTCTAACTGTATGCTTGACTTTAGCCAAAAGGTGCTTAGTAGTTTGTCCAGTCTTGACAACAGGGCTCCCACCAAAATGTTTAAACAAGACAGTAAAATGCCTGAGCTTTTGTTTATACCCTCTGAACATGGACTAGGGAAGTGCAACAAGGCCAGACGGGAGGCAGAGCTTGCTGTTAGGATATTGTTGAGATAATTAAAATGAAAAATAATACTTGATGTAAACTCCATAATAATCTGTCTGAATGTTTAAGACTCTAAATCAATAATTCAAAAACTGGCCCAAAAGAAATACTGAGGGAGTCAGGATGCAAAAGTAATAAGAAATGTAAAGTGAATACTGTGGCGGAATCTGGTAATCAGTTAGATGTGGGAGATGAAGACGGGGAAGGTGTCAAAGGTGACACCCGCGTTTGTGACTTGGGTAACTGGCAGGGTGGGGTGTGAGGAGACATTACCAGATACTGACCTTAGCACTGAGTCTAGAGGCCGCATGTAGGTTTTTTCCAGACGAAGGAGAAAAAAAGAAAATAGATATGAGACCCTGTTTTTTATGAGTCTTGTGTGAAACTATGGCTGAAATCTCTAACACTCTCCTACCTCACACACTTGAAGAAAAACAAAGACAAAAAGAAAATGAGAAAAAGTGAAGCACCAATTAAATTCATTATGGAAAAATATCACCCTGAGAAATGTCTGGGGGGCACCTCACCTGGCTCTACTCTGCTGGAAAAGGCAGGGAGGGTGGGCAGCAGTCATTACAAAGGGCACAGATGCACGGAGGACATCCCCATTATGACTTGTCTGGAGAGGATCCTTCTGCAGATCTATGCCCAGCAGCCCGCATCGCAAAGAAAGAGAAGACTGAAGGCGAATCTGGCAGACCTGATAAAGAGGGATGGAGGGGACCGAGACAAAGGCACCTGCCGGCATTGTGTCAGCCCCAACTCACCAGCTCAAAAACAAGCTCATTAATTATCCACCAGCCAGGGCTGAAGCCGCCCCTGAGTCAACACCCACACACCACCCTCCGTGAGACAAACAGGCCTGAGGCACACACCACAGACTCTTGCCAACACAGAATGCATAGCTAGCTCTGCAGGGCTGGGAATAACTTTTCCCTGAAGGACGCAAACTGAAGCTCCACCCAGGACCCTCATCATTTCGCATGTTGTGTGAGGTTGTCAGACAAAGCAGATGACCAGCTTTCTTCTCAAGCATTTCATTCATTCTCTCCACTGCATCCAAACTAGTTCCATAAGAGAGTAAAGACATTAATTTCTATCACCCACAAACTCACTCACACACACTCTCTCACACACACACACACACACTTTGCTTGTCTTGCTGACACTCTCTAATCTTAAGTGTGAGCTCAGAGGGCACAGGCCAACGTTGAGAGTACAGACTATTTCAGTCCACGCCCGGTCATCTCCCTCCTCACTCACTCAGGGCACAGCCCGCCTCCCTCCTACTCCTCTGGTCTCAGCTGCTGTGCCTCAGATTCCCTGTGCAGACATCTGCTGTGCTCTCTATATGCTAGACCTCTCTACCTGAAGAGTCCTCTCCACATCTGGCTCCAGCCATTCCCATATTTGCTCTCAGTTTCAGCGGTAAATCTCTTGTGTCCCTCCAAAACATCCTGTATACAAAAAATCTCATTTCATTGTTTAAAATTCTTCAGAAGCCCATTGACTTATTGACTGTGTTTAATACCATGTCCTTCATAATCTGTTGTGTTTTGCTCCTTTATATCTTCAGCCTAATTCACCCTTACTTCCACTGTACCAGGTGCCCTGGGCAGGTCAGCTTGGTTTGGGTTCTACAAAGGTACTTGGTCTTTCTTCCTGGCAGGCTTCCTTGGGCCCTGTACATTCCTGCACCTAAGAGCACTCTTTTCACCACCTCTTTGCCCAGCAAACTCTCATCCTTCCATCGTGGATCCATATTTCACTTTGTGCAAGGAACTTTCTCTGACTGAACTTTCTGAAACTCTTCACTGGGTATGCCTTCCTGCACCTTCCATAGAGTCCAAAGGGAGCCATAGGAAGTACAAACTTAACTGCCTGTTTCTCTTAGTATCTCACACCAGATTGGCCTTCTAAGAGCAAGCATGTTGTGTTCCTTCATTACAGTTGTGGGGCCAGCTCCTGCCAAGTACCTGCAACATGGCAAATCCTCGATTAGTACTCACTGAGTGAGTGAACACAGGGAGGCAAGCAAGAAAATGGTTGGTTAATTCAGTTATCTGGTTACAGGCAAGAGAAACCACCAATAGACTACTGAAGCAAAAATGAATGCTGGGATAGGATGCTGAGTGCCGAGGTACAAAAACCCAAGCAGCTCTAGATGTCACAGAAGAAAGAATGTAGCTGTGGCTGTGCGATAGAAGCAGGCCGGTGAAATGAATGAGCCTGTCCATTTCAATCTTGCACTCAGCTTAAGATTCACACTCAAGAGGAGATACAGGATGCACCTAACTGTAGTCACTCACTCAACTAAGACAGTGGAGCAGTTGTTAAAGCAGCTTCCGGGGATCGTGTAGTGGGAAGAAGGGAAGTGCAGAGATATAAGGAGCAGATGCAGATGTTAGACGCCAAAACCAACAAGTGCCCATGAATACACAATGCTGAGTTCTTGCTAATAATATTTTAAAGATTAAAATCATCCATTCTTAGATGCAAGGTCAATGGTTTGGCGGGAGAGGAGAGAGGGCAAGGTCAATAAGATACCAGGTGTGGCTGAAGGCATGGTGATTCTTGACACAAATTACACCACATAAGAGACATTGGCAGGATCTTATAAACACAGAGAAAAATGATAATAATTTATAATACATTGAAAAATGAGTTGCAGAATGATTCTTTAACCATCAAAAAATTTTATAAAAGGGCTTAGTAACTATCTTTAAGAGTATATGAAGATTTTTTTCTTTTCCTCTTTTCTATAATTAGAGAGTCGACACATTGGATTATTTTGTTTTTTTGTTTGTTTGTTTGTTTTTTCCATTGCTGGGGATCGAAGTCAGGCCCTTGTGCTTGCCAGGCAAGCACTCTAATCACTGAGCTAAATCCCCAGCAACACATTGGACTATGAAGTGTACAGAATTTAGAATCCACAATAGGATGTGTGCATGGAATATAGAGACTGTGTCTTATACCTTCAAACACAATTTTGTGTCTCACAGAGTGTACAATGGACAGTAGCAACAAATCACAAGTCAGTCAAGAAAATCAGGGCTTTGCCATTTACTGACCAGGCCACTTTGACAAAACCACTTCTCTAAGCCTCAGTTTCTTAGCTGTATAATAAATCTCATTACTTCATGCAATTGTTTTGCTGTAGTGGGATGCTGCATGTCAGGCACTGAGAACAGTTCCTGGCACATAGTGAGTACTTAAGAATGACATCAAAGCTTGGTAAATATGTGTTAGTTTTGAATGTGGTTATCCTTTTTTTTTTTTCAGTGTTGATGACTGAAGCCAGGTCCCAGGCCTGCTAAGCACACACTCGACCACCGAGCTATATCTCCAGTCCTGATGATAGTTTTCTTTTAATGCAAAAGTTATTAGGCAACAATTCTTCATGCCACAGAAACTGTGTATTTTCTCTGGTATTTAAATGAGAAAGGAGATCGGACCTTGCTGGTGTGACATACGTTCTGCTTAAAGGCAGAGGTAGACGCTAAATGGCATCTCCCACTCTGCCTCCTCTTTGCGCACCCACCGGAGCTCGGAAACTGGCTCTGCCTACCGCCTGCAGCATCACCACCCTTTCTAAAAGGGAAATCAGACAGCTCAGTAACATTTGGTAGCTGATGCAGAAAGGAGGCTTTGCCAGACTCTGCCATCTTTTTCTGTCTGACTTGCTGTGGTCCCCAAATATAGGCTGGCTGTACTTAGGTCTCATGTATCCATTGGGAAGGCTGAAACAAAACATAGATGACTGATGAAAATGGAAAGAAGCTGAAACAAAAAGTAAGTGAAAAGAGGTGGTGGCCAGAGATCTAAATTCTCGATGAGTCCCACAGTGTCTAGCAGAATTGAGAGGAGATTTGTCCAGCATCTTAAGCCCCAATTTTCTTGAAGCACAGGGAATCTTCCAAGAGAAGCAATAGTAGTACTATTGCAACCCTGTTGCTCAGCATACCGTGAGAGGTGTCCCTTTTCACAGGCCCACGGCCTGCAGGGGCCCTCGAATCCCAAGTCTTGAGGCTATCATTATTCTCATTAACATTGCCCTGGAATTTCACCTATCACCCAAGATGCCCCATTAAGTAGTTGCTTTCGGCAACCTCCCTTCATCTTCCTCGGAGACTGACACTCTTGAAAGGAGTCTAATTACTTTCTGGGAAAATACTAAGTCCATATCCGAGGTGACCTGGCTGTCTGGGGAAAGGTGGGAGAGGAGAACGAGGGACTAACAGAGCGGTGGACAACAGCATCACAGCAGCCAGACACGGCAAACGGGAGGGCTCGAGACACGTCATGAATGAGACCGAGCGCGGGGAGGGGGCAAGAGATGAACAGAGTGCAATGAGACCTCCAGCCTTCAAGGTAAGAAGAGAGCGGAGGCCATGCAGCCTAACCACAAACAGTGGCGCCACCCAGGGCGGCAGGTGCCCAGCACAGATGCTGCACACACCCAAGGCACCGAAGGGCTGGAGGGTCAACTTCAGGAATAAGCATTTGGGGCTTTTAGGTACTTACTAAACCCCTCAATGAGCTGTAACCCTGTTATTTTATACTAACACAACGGAATAAAAAGCTTCCCATCTGCTGTAATGTAGCCTTCCACTTTGGGGAAATTTACTTTGTCCACCAGCTTCAATTTCAACTTCTCTGTGAAGCCCCTCAAAGAACTTTCATGACTGCTGCAACTGACTCTCCCCCAAGGACACTTTTTTCTTTCTCTTTATTCTTGTTATTTTTGTTTTTTTGTTTTTTTGGTTTTTGTTTCTGTGTTGCAATACATAGCCCATCTGTGATTTCTGGGCTGGGGACGTAGCTCAGTGCGTAATGTAATGGTTTTTTTCTAGATGTCCCCCCAAAACCTTGTGTGCTCATAAGTGAGGCTTTTGAGAGGTGACTGAATCATGGGGTCCTGATATTCTTCAGTGAATTAGTCCATTGAATTCAGCTGAGTTTATAGCTGAACGCGATGTTGGGAGGAGGTGGCTCACTGGAGCGTGGCTGGGAGGAGGTGGCAGGGATTGCACCTCAGTAAAGAGAGATGTAACTAAACACCTAGCATGTGTGAAGGCCTGATCACCAGCAATGCTAAATACACATATATAGCTATTTCCACAGAAATAGGTTTAGGTCTTGCTTATCATCATAGTCCTATTGTGTACTATAATGCCTGTCCAGTAAATGTTTACTGAATGGTAGAATCCATAGATTGACAGGACATACTGAAATAGTCCTGAACCAAGGTTATTTTAGCTGCCCGAAAGCGCTAAAGGAAGTGCACCTCCCAGCAGCTGCCACCTCACTTTTCTCTCCCTGTCTTGGATCCACTGCTTTCCACTTTTAGTAGCAAAGCTGGTAAATCCCAAATGTGACATGTCCCCAAATCCCAAATCCCATACTCACCTAGGACTGCAAGAGCCAGAAACGACACCAATGTTATGGCTTTACATCCTCTTCCTCGCATGAAACTATCCTCATTCGGGAACTCTGAGTCTTCCAAGGGACTTAACCTAAACACCTCTGAAAACCTACCTCCAAGGGAAGGCTTTCTAGTAAAAGAATCAATGGAGATATTTATTTTTAAAAATTTTCCTTCTTGTTCCTACACTAGATCTAATTAATCATAATCTAAAGCCCAGGGCTCTCCTTTATAACAAGTTTCTCAAGAGAGTCTAATGAATACTAAGTTTGAGAATCATTGTCTTTAAGAAACAAGACCAAGTAAACAAGAAAGGAGGGGCTGGAGATGGAGGTGAGTGGAGAGCATTTAGCAAACAGCAGACAAAGCCCCGGGTTTATCCCCAGCACTGGAGAAGAAAAAGGAAGGGGAGAAATGGCAATGTGAGGAGGAAGAGACATGCTTGCTGTGGTCTATGTATTGTACAAGAAAATGTGAAATATGTAAGATAGAATTTTTTTAAAAATGTAAGTTCTGAAATTTGGAAAGGAAAAGTGGAAAAAATATATTGACCCAAAATTCTGATTGGGAAAATGCTAACAAAAATAATAAGTTGGTAGTTATAATAATATAAATAATACTATAAAAAGGCCCTGCTCTTCTGTACACTGAGCAGAAGTTCTCTGGAAATCTAAAGTTCTACAGTGATCAGTAAGAGAGGAAACACTAAACATAAAATCAGAAGACCTGAATATAAGTGCCATCTTTACCTACTAGCTGCAGAACCCTCGACAAGTCACTTAAATCCCTGCATCTCCATTTTCCCATGAGTTGGAATTAGGGTTTAGCTCTAGATGTCCCCCAACAGCCATGTGCTCACTGTGGGGCTTTGGGAAGGTGACTGGATGATGAGGGCTCATAGCTGATTTGCAGTTAGAAGGTGGGACCTGGTCAGCAGAGGTGAATCACTGAGGCATAACCTGAAAGGGTCTATCTCCTCGCTGGCTGCTGGCTTCACTCTCTGCTTCCCCTTCCTCACTGCCATGCCATGAGCAGCTTTACTCCGTCAGGCCCCTCTGCCAGGCCATCCTGTCTGGGAGCCAGCTGACTAGGGGTTGAAATGTGAGCTAGAATAACCTCTCTTCCTTTACATTGAGGGCGCCATATATTTTGTGCTGGATCATCAGAAGAGAGCTGGTTTAGACCAGTGACAACAAATAAAGACTGACTGCCAAACTGCAGTCCAAAACCCACTTATTTATCACAAAGTACCAACACTGCAGCTGAACCTGAATACTTAGGCTTTAATGTAGAAAAAACAACTCTGCATTAACATCTTTTGTCTTAAAAGAAAAATACAATAATACACATGCCTTAGGTTTGCCACCACTGGCTTAGAATGAAAGAACACACATCTAGCATGGCATTTGCATCCTTAGTATTTTTTCTATATTCTATAATGATCATAAATATATGTGACAACTTTCAACATTACATATGACTACAAGTACAGTATAGATGTGAATATTACATATTACAGTAGATTACATATATAGTAATAATATATTACAATAATATAGCTAATATTTATCAAATGACGACTGTGCGTCTAAGCCACACAAAGTGTTTACTGTGTATTTACTTGTGATCATTATAGCAATCCTAAAAGGAAGGGTCCACCACAGCCCCCATTTTACAGAACAGGAACCTGAAGCCCAGGAGGGGGAAGTAACTCCCACAGCTGGTAGGTGGCAGATCGGAAACTTGCACCAAGGCAGCTTGATCCCAGCATCCACACCTGGTCACCACCCCATAAGGAACGGGCTTCACCATCAGAAACTCCTCCCAACGTAACAATCAGGGTGCTATTTTCACTGAACGGTTCCAGCTTTGGCATTTCCTCTTGCTCTGTTTGAAGTAATGTTCTTCCCAAAGCAATCATCATACTGTTGGACCAGTTGATGACTTACAGCTTTTACTACCATTATGGTTTGTGTCTCGATGTCCCCCCAAAGCCACCTGCTATCGTAGGTGAGGTGTTTTCAGAGGTGGCTGGATCTAGAGTGTGTGATTACTAAATTGGTCCACTGATCAGTTTGGCACAGTTCTGCTGGGATCGGGGGTGTGATGGTAGGATTAAGGGTATTAGGTTTAAGTGTGGGAGTGCTGCCCATCCTAAGGGCGAGTAGTGCGGATAAGATATAAGGGGCAGAAAGAGGCTTGCCTTCCCCCTTTTTGCTTATCCCCTTGCTTGCCTTGCTGCCTTCTGCCTGTCTGTCATGCCACCCTGTCTTGGATCCAGCCAATTGTAGACTGAAACCACTACAAACTGTGAGCTAAATACATTATTCCTCCCTTAACTTCGGGTGTCAGGTATGTTGTCTCAGCAATGAGAGAAAAGTAACTAAGACAACTACCATCCCCTAATCTGACTTGAATCACAAATGCAGGCTCTAGGCCATGTGACGAGGTGACGGGCTGTCTCAAGCGCACACGCTTTTCTAGCTACTGACTGTTGTTCCCTGCTTAGAGCCTATCTTTCTGAGCGTGTTCTCCATGTCTCTACCTTCCGAAGACTACCTGTGGATTCCATGGTTTCCAGTTCGATGGGTATTTGAAAGTCGAGCACATTGTTTTTTGTGTGTGTGTCTCTCTCTAGGCTGTGAGGTCCTTGATGAAATGGTTACCTGCTATAATCTTCATATAGATTTAGATATGAATGTGTACCTCTCTCTTTGAAACCTTGCCCTCCTCTGACTTCTATACACGACCTGCTCACCCACCTTGTCTCTAGTGGCTTCCCAACATCCTCTTCATCTATTCATCATTAAGTGCCTATGCTTTCCTGAGAAAATGCTCTCCCCTTGGAATAGCTCCTGACGGAGGTCCAAGTCTCAGTCATTAGAAGGCACCCCTTGTGAGCTCCAAGCAGATATAATTAACTCTCCCCTGGACCTCTGTGCTTGGTTGATGTAACAGATCTAAGACAGACCCCATGTTCTTCATCCGCTAGCCTCACAGCCCTCATGAGTCACCACTTAGAATGATTTTTCTAAAATGTAAACAGATTAAGGTCTTTCCAGGCTTAAGATCTTTCCATGGCATTCAATCACTTTTGGCTAATTTTTAACATCCTGCCTTAGCAGGACATTCTATGCTAGAAAGTTTATAATTTGATCTGAACCTTCCTGTCTCCAGGCCAACCTTTCACTGCCCCCCTTTTTTACACCACAGGTAATCAAATAAACATATTGACAATTTGCTATTTTTTCCAAGAGCTATAAAAGAGTGTTTTCTCACTTTAAAATGCACAAACCATTCTGACTTCTCTATACTACTAATTTCTGTTCCTCATTTTAAGTCATAATTTAACTTTCTCTTCCAAGATTTGTTTTCAAACTCCCTTTTCTGCACCCCCAGAAGAGCTTGGAGGTCCCTTTTATCTATTTCATAGTATTTTATGGCTTCTTTTCTATATGTCTGTCAACGTGCTGTGCTTTGTCTCTCTCTAGACCGAGTGGCCCTTGAGGGACTTTCAGAATTGTTCTCCTCTATATTCCCAGCCATTAGCACAGCACTCAGCAAAGAGAAGGTGTTCAATGAGTACATACTGAATGAGTGAATGAATGAAAAAGTGATAGAACAAAGAGAAACAACTGAGTATGGCTCCTAAGGCAGGAAACATTGTGCCTGGCAACCAGGTTTCTAAGTCATCTACAGTAGCTAGTATAGCACAATGCAGAGCTATTTACTTCCCCTAAAAATATAAACTCTCTCCAAAGCTGTGTTTGTGCAAAGAATGCACTGAAAGAAGCACTTGTTTAAATAGAAAGGTCTCTGGCAATTAGCAAACATGGGACGAATCCAAAATCTACTAACTTTCCAGGGGCTTTTGTGTTTGCAGTTAGATGTATGGAAAGGCTTGTGAAGAATGAGATTCTTTCCTTGCAGAAAAGGAAAACAAGTTATTTAAATAGCAGTGCCTCTTGCCATCATCAAAGCTACAGTCTAGAAAAGCAGAATTTGGATTCCTCTCAAAAGAAAAAAAAAAAAAACCAGTCCTGGGGGACTGTAGTAAGAGTAGAACAAAAACAAGGATCCTCTGGATTTCCACTCACTTCTAAAGAAAGACTCCATCCCCCATCCCATATCTCTCTCTCCAGACAAAAGCCCAGACAAAAAGATCTGGGCTTCCAGGCAAGCTATTCTGGAATCTGTTATAGCTCTTGCTGCATGGCAGAGGGGCTGAACACGTGTGGTGCAAACAATACAGTTTGCCTTGTTGTGTGTGTTGGAGGGGTGGTTTGTGTTCCTGTATCCATGTGTCTGGCTGCATTGTGAAAACACACACATCTCAACCTCTTCCCTTCTGGGCGTCTCTACTGGCTGAAAAAGAACACCCCCAGCTCATGGTAGCATCTGGGAGAAGGACATCCCTTTACTGTTCCACATCTCAATTTCTCTCTGCAAAATCAGGAATGAGGATTAGGAAGGACTATTCCAGTTACAACCTCTGTGATTCCCTGAAAATCACTTATGTTAATGTTGCAGCTTTATGCTAGAAAGTACAAAGGGAAAAGAACACAGGATAGGTATTTTGGTAAAATTAATTCCCTCTATGGAACTGGAGGTCTTGGATTTCAATCCTGTTTTTACCGTGTACTTGTTAAGTGATCTTGGGCAAATTTCTTAACCACCTTGAGTTGCCAAATTTAAAGAAAGTTAAAACTTACCTATTTCAGAAGTGGTTTTGTGAAGATCAAGTCACAATAGCTCATGAACACCATCTTATTCATTTGTGTATCTGTGGCGTCCAAGTGACTGAGCAAATGAATAAAAGGGACTTACAAAATCAAACACATCTTTATGTTGGCAGAGATAAATAGGACCCTGCAGATGTAGAGAGATGTGCCTAAATGACAATAATGCTTCCCCCCTGAGCGATGACCAGAGATCACCTACCACCCCCATTTCACTGGTGTGACCTACTAGCTCTCCATACTATATGACTTCATGACTGGGGGCTGCCAGTGGATGTGAGCTCCTCTGGAGCTCAGCACAGGACTGCAGCTCTCGGCAGGAGAATGTGCGGAGGACAGGGGACACCTGTAAAAGGTGGGCGTGGGCAGCCACCAACAGGGAGGAGGCATCGATCGCATCGCCAGACGGCAGAGCCTCTCATTTGTTCTCATCTGCTGCCCTCCAAGAGCCAGCAATCTGTCAGGCACCAGCTTTATTTGTAGGGGAGGGTCATTAATTTGAATTAATAGCATTGCACTGGTCTGGGCTTCATTTTGCTTTGTTTCCCTCCTGTGGACACCACAGACTTCTTTGAGACAGGTTTCTATGAGCGAGGATAGACTATGAACAAGTGTCCAATTAGCCAGGAAAACAAAATCGGCCTGCAATCCTGCTTCAGATAGAGGCCTCTCCCCTGAAGCCCAGAGACCACACATCACACATTCTGGCTGTTCTTGCTAATTCATGCCCTCACGGGAGTGCACTTTCCATCCTCTGCCCTCCTACTCTCTCTAGTAATCATCCCTACCCCCAGGGATACTATTTTTTCCCCATTACCTCCACCAGCATACCCTTCCCTCCAAGCTACTACAGAAATAATACACAGCCCATAGGAAAAGAATGAAAATCAAAAATAATATATGCAAAGGGTTTGGCTTAGCATCCAGCCATGGTAGACATTGGACAAGATGCTGACAATCTCGAGGAATGGGCACGTCATGCTCTGTGGAACTACATGTGGGTTTGGCAGCAAAGCAGTCAAGAAAAGCAGAAGACAATGCAACCCCAGCATCTTCGGCCAGAGTCCCGCAGAGCCAGACACAGGCCTGGAAGCTTCATCAGTGATCTCTGAGTGTGCCCAGCCCGCTGGCCCATTCCAACTTCTCTCTGCTTCCTGGGGTGGCTGAGGTGCCCACACTGCTTGTCTGGCCTTTTGGTAAACAAGGCGTCCCTCTGACCAGCAGTGAGATCAGCACTCAGCGAGGTGGTCCATGCCAAGCTGCTCTTAGGCACAGCAGCCCCACGAGAGATGCCTCCCAATACTGAGCATGTCTGCTTTCGATCACTGGGCTGCTCTTAGGAAATATGGGCTTTCAGACACCAGAAGAGCTTAAAAGAGATTGTTCTGTCACCTTCAGTAACCAATGAAGACAGTTTTAGATTCCCCATTTCTATATTCCTGTTTCAGGAAAAGATTGTCTGAATGACTGGCTGGGCTGAAATTCCTGAAGGGCCCAGAGGTTGCTACTGGCCAGCAGGGAAATTAGCTAGGAGATAAGGCTCTGGAAGAGTCCCTTACTGGGACTCTTGGTTCCTAGGAACTTTCGCTTTCTAAAGACGAGCACTTCCTGTCACCTTGATGAAGTGCAGAAAGGTCTCAGGCATCTGCAGCAGAAAGAGGCCCCCACAGGGATCCTGAAACATCAATAATTCAAGCATGTCCTTCTACAGCCATGTCTCAATGCCAGTGCATCTGTTGCAATATATGAAAGGGGTTGCCAACCCGTGAAAGCCCATTATGATTCACTGAGAAATCAGAGCGAATCATCTACTACCTTCTCTCTGCTCTCCCCTCCCCACCAGCCCCACCAAGCTGCAAAGAGACAAGAATGGTGGCTTTAGAGCCAATTGGAAGGAAATTGCTTGTAGCAGGTGGCACCACCTGTCCTCCTGTAGTTCCAGCCAACACAACGCACTCTCCATCATTCCCAACTGTGGGGAAAGTTTAGCCAGTTCAGCGGGAGCTCAGCCTCATCCAGACGAGGGGAGCAAGAAGGGAAAGACTCTGGCAAGGACGGCCCGGTGTGCCCAGCTCTAGGACCCAGTGCTGAACGGTCCTCCTCAAAGCCTGCTTAGCTCCCAAGGTTGCAGCTGAGTGTCTGCGTCTCCAGGGTGCCTACTGCCTGGGTGTCTGGCCATAAGATCTGCCGCAGGCTTAGCTGCTTCTGGTCAGAGAAGGCTGGGGGCCCACAGACTCAAATGGAGCACTGCTCCTGTATGCCACTCTGCCCGACCCACTTTCTTCCTCAAAAATCATCACATTCTATTTTCATTACAATGTCCCTAAACTTCTAACTCTGGTAAAAATGTCTGAGCCAAGATCTTCTACCCTCTCTACTCCTGATTTGATTTCCTTCTCTACATCATTTATTCCATGGCTTATTGAACCACTACTCTTTATGTAATGAGACTCTAATACTATATTTCACATTTTCCAGGACACCAATCAGGCCATTTATCAGCACTAACTTGCCTCTTCCTCCAAATCCTATTTTTCACTAGTCCCTGTGGGACCCCCTTCTCTTTAACTAAAATAGTTAAATGTCCTCCTGTGGAAGAAGAGAGCTTTCAGTAGTCATGCAAGCTGACCTCTAGCATCACTGTACCTATATTAAGATGATCTGAAAGCTTTGGGCATCTAAATGGAAGGAGAATTCTATTATCATCAAACACCCATGAGTCCAAATACCGTGCTCTTCCTCCAAATCCCCAGTGTGCACTGGCTCTTTTGGGCTGTACACGAGACACACAAGATGGCACGCTCTAAAAATTCTGGACACATCTCTTCATTCTCCAGAAAGGATCAATAAGAGCATTAAGACCCTTCCATAAACGCATGCCCACCCCATCCTTAAAGTTTGGTTTGGGGTCTGCAATGTAGATGTGTGCCTGTTAAAACTGTTAAGCTACTGAGATGTCTTAGCAGCGCTGTCTGTCACTCAAGTGACAAGAAAGAGTGTCATGAGCTATATTTGGCATTGAGTTGGCCCTTATTAGAGTGATATGTTCAGTCTGGGATTCTAATTTTCTAAGAGGCACCTAGAATTTGGATAGGCTCCAAGACAGAGCAGTGAAAATGATTAAAGGGATAGAGAGTGAAAACTCAGGAGAAAGGTTAAATGAATGTGGGTGATCTATCAAAGATAGAGGAAAATGAGGGTAGACCAAATACCTTGAAAGAAGGAAGACATTATCTTACAGAAACCAGAGGCCATTGCTGTTTGATACAAGGATACATCACAGAAAGGTGGCCTTAGATGCTGTTTGAGTGTGAAGTGGGTCAGTCGTCTGTATGTGTGTTCAATAAATTTTCAAATCATTGAATAAATTTTCAAATCATTGAAATCAAAACAATGAGTTACCAGAATCATTTTCTCGTATACTTAAGAAAGAAATTATTTCTACTTTATCAAGTTATTTCATCTTCACAATAATTCCAAGAGAAAGAAACTGAATTCCCCAGGAGTCAGCAGCCCATGGTCACTTGGCTGTCGACCTCAGCCCAGAAACAGAAGGTGTGATGGGACAGCCTGGGGTCTCTGATCTGCACCACGGCTACCTCAGCCAGAGCTCCTCTTCCAAAGTCGGTTCTGTCTGGTGGAAGAGGGCTACCCTATGACTTTGAGTAGGGTGATCATCATTTTTTTCATTTAGATTACTATGAAAATAGGGGGAGGGAATCCCCCCGAAAGGACAGATCCAAGTTTGCCAACTTTGAAGATTTTTGTGTGAGTGACTGAGTAATGCTGACACCATGAAATAAGCAAGATAATGTCTATAAGTAAGGTGGCAATGGATGAAATTGATGAGGGTAACTTTGAACATACTGAGTTCTGGGACCCCACGGCTCGTCTGAGTAGAGCCGTCCATTAGGAAGCTGCTTATCATAGTCAGGAACTTGGGTAAAAGTCTGCACCCCAAGATGTAAATTTAAATATCATTGCCTATGGTTGATGAGGCCTTTCAGGGGAACATAGGAGCCATGAGGATGCCTGAGCACAAACAGAATCCTATGGAGCTTCTTGAAAATAGAAGAGGAAGTGTTGCAGTGGGGGACAGATACTTATAACCCAAGAATATATAGCAGTAGTGAACATTTACATATTGACTAACATGGCATTGGCAAAGCAAAGAGACTAAAAGACAAGTAATGGTGAAAGTATTTTGATAATATTATTAATAATAATAACAATATACAGTATTAAGTATTTGTAACAATGTTAACAATGTAGTGCATATTCTGCATATCTGCATATATATTCACATACTGCTGAAGGAAGACACATTTTTTCAAATGCTCATCAAACACTGATTAAAATATGATCACAGTGTGACTACAAAAAACTCAATACATTCCCAAATTTCTTACCTTAAAGTAATGAAACTAGATATCAACTACAAAAATGTTAGAAAAATAAGTACTCTTTTAAAATTGAAAGTCACTGTTCTGGGGAATTCTTAGATACAAAATGCAATTAAGAATAAATCTAGAGACTAGAAGGAAACATTGGAAACACTGAACGCAAAGCAATCTTTATAGAATCAGAAGACATTGTTTTATTGGCAGTCAAAAGACTAGAAGATCAAGAAAGGAACAATCAACATTATCAATAGACTTCAGATTTGTCAATAAAAAGGTCATTGGTGAGTTTGCCAGAATAATTTTAATATTGTAACAGAATAATCAAGATGCTGTTCGTAGAAAAACCAACTAAAAGGTGAGGAAGTAGAGATATGAAGCTTAGAATACTCTTTTCAAATATTTAGCTAGGTATGAGAAAGAAATGTACCAAAATAACTAGAATTCAGGATCAACAAAGACTTCATGTTATTTTTAATTGGAGAGATGTAGATATGTACAGAGGAAGCACATGGGACTAACTGAAAGAGAAGAAAAGAAAGAAAAAATAAAAACCAGTTGAACAGACAATAGCAAGTGGGAATGCAAGATGTGGAGCAGACCTAGAAAGACACGAGGGGAACTGAGTGAGGTGAGGGCCAAGATGGAGGGGAGACCTGGAAGATGACTTCTTCCTCCCAGATGAGAAGAAAATGGTGAGATTGCCGTGGACAGGTGTGATTTGGGGCAATCTGCAGGGTGTTGTTTTACTGCTGAAGGAAGAGACAAGCTCATCTTCTGAAATCAAGTAAGGCCAAGGCAACAAGATCTAAGCCAATAACAACAAGTGCTAAAGTTATTAAATATTAACTTAGAAATATTAACTAATTAAAAAGAAAAAAGAAATATTAACTAATTTAATCCTATGAAGAAATAAGACTATGAGAAATGAATGCTATTTTTTAAATTATTCTCATTTTCAAAGATGCAGAGTCCAAGGCATGGAAAAGTTATTTAAATAAATCATGTAAGTCAGAGAACTAGGAAGTGAGAGAAAGACTTACGTTCATGCAGACAGACTTTCAAACTTGTTAACCCTACATATAGATGTTACGTTAAATCCTTTTTTTATGGTGGCTTTAAGCTTAGGCCTAAAATCTATGGGTTTATAAAATCAAGCACGGCTGATGAAATAAAGTTGGAGCACATTGCCAATTATCTCGCCGGAGTTCTGTTGTTTCTGTTCACTTCAGCCTATTGATCTCTGTTGGAGAAGTCCTACAAACTGGCCCTACATACCACCCCACCCTCAGGGGTAATTTATAAGCCTGTTGAGAGAGGCCGTGAAACTGATGAACCCAGCTGGCAGGGGGCGCAGGTCCTGTGATTGATTCACTCACCATTCTCCTGCTCAGCCATTTCACCCTGATCAGACCAGGCTGCCTGGTTCCCCACATTCATCCATCACCCAGTAAATGCTATCAGTACTGTAGACCACAGGCACCATCTTTGGTATTTTGTTTTCTTTTTATGTGGGGCACTTAAACACACTGTGGCTTATCTTAGTGCCTCACCTGCATGCCAGCTCCCTGGAGATACACCCAGGAGAAACCAGGGGATGAAAAAGACGGGTGGGAGCCGGTCTCTCCTGTGGAGAAGGCAGACACTCAGACCCCAATCCGTGATGTCTTCTCAAGTAAACCTTTCTAATCAAGACCTGGGTGGCAAAGAAGTGGTGCATCTGCTAACATCCGCATCGCAACAGACGAGCATTGCAAAAGTGCCTCCTCTGGAGTCGCCTTTCAGAAAATCTTCTATGGATCCCCAAAATACGGTGGCATACCTTTCTGTTTTTTCCAGAACCTGCTTTATATGTCACTTAGAAACAGCTACAAAATATGCTGTCAGAAAGCCAGCAGAGGTTTTGTGGGGAGAGAAACAGGCATATTGTCACGGAATTGTATGGAAAATGTGTAAAAAGGAGTGAAAAGGGAGCATATAAAAAAAGAAAGCGTGTTTCATCCATAAATAATAGTCGAGGTGGTGTTTCCGTGTCCCCATTCTTAAAGCCAGATATCAAGATGCTATATGTAGCCAAAAGAAGCTGAGTGGGAATCACTCCCTTTCATAGACTCCCGGGTGCACAGACCAGATACCCAGAGTACTGCCTGCTGATTTGCTGCCATCTCTCCCCAGGAATTTTCGCCAGCCAAAGGCACTGGCCTCGGGGAGGGATCAGTGTGGTAGGGCTGATGCCCCCGGACCGGGATGGGGCTGTTTGCTCTTGGGCCCTTGGAAAGATATGAATATAGTGAAGTCACATGCGATATTCACACCTGAGACACCTGGCCTGCTGAACATCCTACTTGGCCAGTGCAGAGTGAGCTCAGGGCTGACTGTGAGATGAGACTTGGCCTCTGGACAGCACAGCATCCTTCAGAGAGGAGCATGCCATGTACCACAAGCCCGAGAAAGGCCCCAGATCACAATGCACATCATGGTTTCTACTGAATGTGTATCGCTTTCATACCATCATGTGGTTGCCTCAATCGGGAGCCCCTGAAGGGCCAGGCCAGCTCCTAGAACTCCCTGTGGGGCTGGCAGATCCCTTTGTTCTGAGCCTGGGCACACTCTGCAAGCCACTGGCTCCCAGACCGCGGCCTCCAAGCACGCCTTCCCCGGAATGTGACTCATGACTCTGAGGAAGTGGAGCCTATAGGGTTGAAAGCTGGTTGAGATATTGAATGTATCAGGACTAATTACAGCAATAGTTGTCATGGAACATTTTCTGAGCCCCAAAATGAAGAGAAATACTTAAAACGAAATAAGAAGTTAGGTAGAGAATAATAACATTTCAAATGCAATTTGTTAACTACTGCAGATACTGTACTGGCAGAGTTCATGAAATCAGCCTCCCTCAGTCCATCACATTTGTCCACATGAGAGCATCTCAAAGCAACTCATGGGCTCTGTCTCCTGAGTTTACCGGGCGTTAGAAATGACTCTGGTATAGCTCCCTTAGTCTCAACATGCCTAGAAAAACACACAGACAAAATAAAAAAGTAGAGCAAGAACAGCACATTTCAAAGAGAAGAATATGAGAAAAGAAGGGGAAGGTGGGTGGATGAGAGGTAAAATGTGCCGAGAAAGACAAAGAAGAAAAAATAGCCTCTGACATGAAGGCTGTGTTAGCCAGATTTCCAGATTTTCGCTGAGACACATGGGTGAGATAAGTTAACTTTATTTTGGCTTACTTTGTTTGGCAACTTGTTTTGGCTCAGTTTCAGCTTTTCAGTCCATGGTCTCTTGGCACTGTTGCTTTGGACCTGGGGCGGTGCAGTACATCATGGCTGGAGCACATGGCAGAGAATGCCTGTTTACCTCATGGCAGCTGGGAAGCAAAGAGAGAGAGGGGAGGGGGTCATAATGTTCCTTTCAATGGCATGACTCTAACGTCCTCACTTCCTTCTCCTAGGCCCCGTCTCCTGGAGGTTCTGCACTTCCCAATAACACCATAGACTAGCAACAAACCCTACCACGTGGGCACTGGGGACATTCAGGATTCAAATGATAGCAAAGATCATCGCCCTTGCTTCCTTACCCACAATGCCAACTCGTCTCTGGAATTTGGAGGTAGGTTTGTCTGCAAGCACTGATCATCAGTATCACAGATTTACTACCCCTGCAGCATTTACACACTTTGAAGTGTTTTGGAACCATTTGGTTTTGCTCATAAATGTACATAAAAGTAACTAAAACTGGACAGCTGTTCCTAGCAGGAGCCACTTAGCATTTCTAGATGGGCATTATTACATTCATTTATGTGAAAAATATGTCCCTCGGGTCTTAGAGTCCGCCACCCCTTTTTAAATGACCATTGACACTCCTTTCTAAATATTAGATTCCAAAGCCTTTCAAGAAGATGCCATTTTGATTTGGTTGTTCTGATTAGCTCAGTGGTACAAGAAATGGAGGAAGTACTAGAAAGCAGATTAAACACAACAACCACCTCCAGAGAGGGTGGCACCCTTGACAATAATCAGAGGAGCAATAACGGAGGAGGATATGGATTGAGTGTATTGACATGACTCCAGCTATATTGAGTCATAACCTCCATCACTGCCCAGAGTAACCTTTGCTGATTTTTTCTGCACAGTTTCCCAGCAAACCATACATGGAGTGTTTGTGAAACTCCAAGGATTTGCCTGATGCTTTGATATTAGTTTAAGATAAACCAGGTACATACCAGGTTGTACGAAGTCATTTTTGTCTTAACTCATATATATACTTCTCTTTATGACCCAAACTGTAGGGATCGAACTAGTCTTGCTGCTGCCCAGAACCATGTTTCCATCAGCAAACTTCCCAGCGAAATGTACTCTGCAGCTCTGGATGTGTCTGCCTTTCTTTGGTCTTGGGGCAGTTTGGGGGTGGCCCTCTTATACCAGGACTGTGTCATTCCAGAACAAGGAGAAAGAATCAATCAGTTCACACTCTTAGAAGAACACAAAGAAGCAGAAAGCAGCTGAGATGCTCAAAATAACTGTAATTCTGGGAGGATACATGAATGTAAAGGCCAAAAAATAACTTCTACACATTCTTAGAAAACCTCAGTGACCAAGAGTTTCTTTTCCCAGGCAGGCGTGCAGTCCTGTACAATAACTTCACCTACTTCCTTCCCACTTTCCAGCAGTTCCCAAAAGTCAATGATGTTCGGGAAAATGAGAAAACTAGCTTTCCCCGTCTAGTCTTCATACGGCATCACGGTTTCATTTTGGCATTTTCCTTCTCAACTTCATCCTTCATTATACTTGAACCAAACCAGGTTTCTGGAGGTAGAAGGCAAGCCGAGAAATTACTTTCCCTTGGTTTTAACGTAAAATTGGACAGACCATGTTACATGGCCCATTAACTTAAATCTCTAGTTCTTGTGCTGATTAGTCCTCAATATATATAGATGTTGCATACATGGAATTCTCCACCACTAAAAAGTATGTTCATGTGCTACTTAGAAGAGAATTCTATTCTGTTTCCTGAATGTACTCTCCTCAATTTAATTCCAAAAATATATCTAATAGGTGACTGACAGTCTGGGGATGTTGCAGAAAGTTGGATCTAGTATAATTACACTGAAAATTATAAAATTTTTCCCATCAGCCCTCTTTCCAACCACACAGTCTCAGGCTCCCCATCATCCTGGTCATAAAGTCCCTAGCAGTAGTTAAGAATCACTTACCAGAATGTAGAATTCTCCAAGTCAGTAGCTCTTTCTAGTGGGTTAGTTCCTACTTAGAATGTCACATCTTTGCCTCTATCGTACAGCTGGGCCTGGCTCAGTCCCATACCGCCTAGGTGCCTCAGTCTCTCTAGATGTCAAATGGAGGTACTATGAATAGTAGGTAAATTAGATATGATTGATTGTTAAAACTGCAAATTACTAGTGTTGGTGTAATTATTATTTATAAGATTAATGTATTACTAACATACTACATTAAATACTAGTTCCCTGA
>PVJO010021914.1:0-29088 GCA_004026905.1 Hystrix cristata | reverse complement strand
ACAGCTTTCTTCTGCGAGGCCATCTCTGCCTTGCAGCCAGCCAGTCATGATCGAATCCACAGAAACTGCAATCTGAGATAAACCTTTCCTCTTTTAAATTGCTGTTGTTGGCTATTTTGTCCCAGAGATGGGAGAAGTGACAGATGCAGGCATTCTCAAAGATTCTCTGCTCCTGAAACAGTTAGAAAATGTTCTAAATCAATTTAAATCAAATGGTTTCACTGCGAAGTTTTATGGGTCATGTCCGAAGTTAAAGGGCAAAACACACTGCATGTTTGCTACATCGAGGGGGGAAGTCTGTGCGGTTCAGTTTTCTCCCCTCAGAGTTTCATTCTTTCAAGGCTTCAGATATTTTTTCTGAGTATTTATAATCCTACATTATTTCCCTTGTAGCTGGTCTCATCTACAGAGAATTGCAAGTGCCACTCTTGCTTGCTGTAGTTGAGGTCCTTGTGTTTCTCCTAAGCCATTGCTGAGCCTTGGTAGAAAAGCCGACCAACTTACCAAAATATACAGAACTGATAACTCTTGTCAGAGATGTAGATTGGACTGTGAAGTATGTCTCTGCTCTGGGAATTCTGATTAGATCCATTACTGTTCTGTCCCCATGTCTGGCAAATTGAAAATTTCGATGTTATTTCCTGTTGCCTTTCTTGATCTTTGTTTATATTGCTTTTATTAGCCAGTTCAGTTAGAAACAAGAATATGGTTTCTGAGACGTTTCTTGAGAATGTGCCAGGACACTCACTCTAGGATATATCCCAACACAATGAAACCATCAGAACAAATATTCTGGGATAGAAAAAAAGTAATTTTCAAGCACAAGACCAATAATGTAGGGAAATCAAAAGGCATTAAACTCCACAAAATAGTAGAGAAGCGAAGGAGTTTGGAAGGCCCTTTGTTGGCTTGTAATCATTAAATTTATCTTCTAGTAATATTCATGAGGCTGTTCTCTTCAGAGCAGTTACTTTTAGAAAGTACTTTATTTTGTTTATTAGAATCATAGAAATTTAAATATGGAAGAGAATTCAGTATAATTTAGTACATTCTCAGTCTTAGGAGAGTGTGTTGGCTTTAGGTTCCCTTTAAAGAAGAGTATAAGGCCAAGGCTTTTATATTACTATTTTAATAGATGGTTTAATCCTATGAAGCAGAGTAAGGGACGATCGGAATAAAGGAGAAAGGAGATAGCAAGATGTGTTGCCAAGATGTTGCCAAGATGGCTGTTAAATGCAGTGAACTGTTCCCACTGGTATGACTGTCTCTCAAGAATACCTGTACATAGAAGTTCTGACACCTGACGGTCATTTTGAGTGAGAAATAGCAAACTGATTATTGCTCAGTTTTGTTTTGTTTTATTTATTTATTTATTTTTGAGACAGGGTCTCACTGTGTAGTTCAGGGTGGCCTTGAAGTCACTATGTAACCCTTGAACTCACGGTGATCCTCCTGCCTCATCCTCCCAAGGGCTGGGATTACAGGTGTGTACCACCATGCTGGACTATGATTCAGTTTAATAATTTCCTCTTTCTCTCTCTTATTGGCTATTTTTCTACATGCAAATGTTCTTTTTGGTTTGCTTTTATTTCAAAATTGTCTCATATCTATTCAAAGCTTTCTTCATCATTGTCCCTTTCCTTGTTCGGAATTGTATTACCTCTTACTTGGATGATTATAGCTATCTTCTTACTAATTCCTCCTATCAGTTTTCCTCCTAAGTGAATCCTTCTTACATATTGTACTCAGATTAATCTTATAATTCCTTTACTTAGAAATATCTGTGGTTCCTCACTGCTCTGATGTGTAACAGTTCAAATTCCTTAGAATGAATGTATCAGTCAGGATACTTTATGATGTGAAAAGTATAAAATCCAGTTCTAATAAGATTAAGCAATGCAGGGACATAGGATAGTTCAGATATTAAGAAATTTGTAGTTACCTCTGCCTTTAGCAGTTATTTTAACTCCGTGATCTTTCTCTCTCTCTCATTGGGTTAATTTTCAGGTTGATGACCAAGCAGTATAGAAGGTCAAGTGTCATGTGTAGATCTAACATTAGACCAACAGAGACCTTTTCTTCTAATGTTGAAGAGTGAAGTGATATTTGACGAAAGACCCACAGTAGATCATCCTCTCGTATAATTAGCCATGTGGTTTTCCTGAACTACTCCTAATTTTGAAGAAATAAAGCTGCATGACTGACATAGGACCCTCTGAATTTAACCTTGGACTTGAAAGAGGGGATTATATATCCTTGGGACCATGCAAGAGAGGGTGTCAAACAATTCTTTATGCTCTTAAAATCTACTGGATCTAATTACCTTCAATGAGTTTCCTGGTCTTTCACTCGAATTGTGTAACATGTCCAACTACTTGT
This sequence comes from Hystrix cristata, assembly GCA_004026905.1. Taxonomy (NCBI): domain Eukaryota; kingdom Metazoa; phylum Chordata; class Mammalia; order Rodentia; family Hystricidae; genus Hystrix; species Hystrix cristata. The sequence continues at coordinate 26,709 of PVJO010021914.1, read as the reverse complement.
TATAGTCCAATCTTTCCAGACACTTTACCCTTAAAATAACTTTTCCTCCTTACTATCTGTTAAAATCATACCCATCTGTCCAGTCTTCAAGGTAATCTTTTCATTGAGTCTGTCACTTATCACTGAATAGAAAGTGATTTCCCCTTTAATTAAGAATACATTTTTTTAAAGTTACATTTACCTCTTATATCAGATGGTAGTCTTATTGATGGCAGAGCCTGAAATATTTTTATTTTTACATCCTCTTGTCTCAAGCAACAAACACTGAACCTTACACTTAATGGTTAATATTTATTTTTTGAGAAGATAAATGAGATGTTTAAAAATTAGATGAACTAGGGTTTTCATTTTGGATAGTTTCTTGGAGGTAGGAAAGTTCTGTTTTCCTAGCTTCGTCATTCTATAATTCTACCATAGAATTGGTCTAACTTCCAGAACAGAACACTATAGTGAGGACAGATTTCCTACAAATGCACAAAAGGGTTACATTTTCTCAGCGAATAAACTCCAGTTAAGTTTGGGGATTTAGTTCAAGGGGTAGAGAGCTTGCCTAGCAAGATCAAGGCTCTAGTTCGATCCCCAGCACCATAAAAACAAAAAACAAAATAAAACAAAAAAACCTGAAGGTAAAAAAAAAAATAATAATAAAAATAAAAAAATAAACTCCAGTTAACAACAACAACAAAAAAGATAGAATATCAGCAATGCACAGCGATCTCTTGGAAATTCCCAGATTTATCAGATATTTTCTGGATTTAAATTTTATGTATTAAGCTGTTTTTCTCTATAGGGTTAAACTAATCTTAGTTAAAACAACAGTGTATGTTAACTCCTTCACAAGTGAATTTTAAAGTGTGAATTTAGGATTGTGAGAGAGTAGTCAGAAAGAGGCTGAGCACTGTCGTGAGAGAGAAAGTTCTGAAGTTAACACATTTTGGATAGTCAAGTGTAAAAATTGCACAGACTTGCAACAAAGAAAGCTATTTATTTGACCCACAAAGACCACCAACTCATCCCCATATCTAATCATGCAGGGTCTAAAATCCCCCAGGAAGAGCAAATTTAGCAATTCTGCTGTACCTCTAATTCCTTCACAGCCATTGTAAGTGTGGAACATCTGTTTCTAGCTATGAATGTCATGTCACCAGAAAATCCAAAAAAGAGGATGTTACCAGTTTATAATTCAAAAATCCACAACTATATATAGATAACAGAAAACATCCTATAAAACCCTCACAATGTCACTTCCGGTTAATGCCACTGTGTAATAGGTTACTACAGCGTATTCACCTCTTTTATTTATTAGAGCAACATTCCACAGCAGATTTGCATTCCTCCAGGCAGACATTATACTGAAGTTGAATCAAAATAAAGCAAAATTAAAGATGATCTTCTGTTATGTTTGAGAAGTTCTAACTACTATGTTTCGTAGTGGTAAAATCCCCAAATTGAGGTAAAATTCAGTAACTTAAGAGGAAGTAAGTATTGACATTTTATTTCTAGAAAGCAGGTGGTAGTTTTAGTATGTGAATAATGTGTATTGGGAAAGTTATGTAATCTCTCTGCCTCACTCCTTTCATCTATAAATTAAGGATGATACTAATAATTATGCTTTATTGCTATTTGTAGGAATAAAATAGTGTAGAACTTTTAGTGATGATGGGATCGCTGTGTAATGTAGCCACTAGCCATATTTAGTTATAGAATACTTGATGTACTACCAATCTACAGCTAACTTATACTTTTCTGTAGTTTTACTTAATTTAAATTATGTATACTTATATAATTTTTAAAAATTTTGAGACAGGTTCTCGCTAGGTTGCTGAATCGCCTGGGTTAAGCTCAAACTTAAAATCTTCCTGTCTCAGAATTTGCAGTCCTTCTGCCTCAGCCTTCCGGAGTTTTAGGGTTACAGGCATGCACCAACATACCTGGCTTTTGAAAATTATATTTAAATAACCACATGCAACTAGTGGACACAACATCAGATTGTGTGAGTACAGAACAATTCTTGACATTTAGTAAATGAGCAATATATCAGATATTTTTAGTCTCATCTCAGGACAAAATGTAGCACAAAAATATTTCCTAACACTGCAAATATTTATGGCATCTATTTTTTTTAAAAGCTGAACAGAATTTATCTAGGAGAATTATTCATATTTTTTCACATTTTGATCTATATGTGTCTTTGTTCCGTGAATCCATTATCTTACCTACTTTAAAAAAAAATGATGTCCCCTAGAGCCGTGCTGGCCAACCTGTGGCTGTGCCGCAGCAGCTTGTTTGTATTATCAAAAGCCCTAAAAGGGTCACCATCACTGCTCTAGAGTATCTTTCAAATTTTGGCTCAAATTTTTGCCTACACATAAAAAAGTAAAATAATTTACAAAGCTAATAAACTGTCACAACAAAAAATTTCATGTTGGGAGATACCTGAATAGGCAGAGGATACAATCCTAAACATGAGCATTATCCATTCTGCTGATGGAAATACTACCCCTAAAATATCTACATGGCTCGTTCCATCATTCCCTGCTTTGATGTTGCTTTAAAAAAGGCCTCCTTGACCGTCTGTGTCTCGGCCGTCTTACACAAGTGTCGCCTTTCATTACTCTCTGTACCTTTTCCCATTAGTATGCTTAACCTGTTCTAATTTTCCTCACGACAGATAGCATCTCTTGATGCATTAGTCACTGAATTGCCTGTTATTATATTTCCACTTACTTCTGTGAAAATTCCTTGAAAGTAGAAATTTTGATAAAATATTTAGTGAAGAATTGAAAATTATCTAGGGACTGAACTTATAACTCAGTGATACAATACTGGGCCTAGTACACGAGGCCCTGGATTTGATCCTCTGCAGAAAAAAAAAAAAAAAAAGAAAGAAAGAAAGAAAGAAAGAAAGAAAGAAAGAAAGAAAGAAAGAAAGAAAAAAGAAAAAGAAAAAAAAAATCCAATTATTTATCAGATTCTAACACAGTAATACAATGGAGTGCTATAAAGCCAAAATAAGGGTTAATGGTTATTAATCGTTTAATGATAAAAGTGTTTCATTATTGGTCCCTACCTCTCGACATGCACAATTACTTTAGGACTTTTCACTTTGTACTGTGTAGTTCAGACTGTATTTAATTGTTTTGTTTAGTTGACTCCATCTTTTCCCCTAAGGTAATATTTTATCTGCTTTGTTCATGTTCACATTCCCATAATAAATCATGGTTAAATGAGTTCAGAAGTCTATTGGACATAATGAAGCCTTTTTATAGATAAAGATACACAGTAAGAATAGGAGTATTAAGAGAGAAAATACAAAAAGATTTTTTTGTTCAATAGTAGTCAGCAAACAAATGTTTCCTGAGCACTTACGTTGTTCTCTGGACTCTTCTGAGTTTTGTACACTGGGGTACAAGACAATGCTGACATGTCTTGAAATCTACATTCTAGCAAGGAAAATAAACGTAATAAAAACACAGCATATGTTAAAAACTAATGAGTGATATAAAAAATGAAAAACTATAGCAGGGTGAAGAAAATGGTGTACATGAGCAGTAAAACATAGGTGGGCTGTTTTGAAATACAAGATTTGAGCAGAAGTGAAGGGTGAAGGAGCTGGCCAGGGGGATGTTAGAGGAAGTTAAATCCCTGGAAAAGAGAGAGTTAGAATAAAGACTGTAGGCTCAGAGCATACTGCTTAGTGTGTTCATGGGCAGTGGAGGGACCCCTGTGTGTAAGTGATCAGGGCAGTGGTGACAGAGGAGGTCAGAAAGTCAAAGCAGAGCGGTTTACACCAGGCCATAGTGAGGACTTTGACTTTGGGTTAAATGGGGGATCCACTGAAGTCAATTAAATAGGAAGTGATTCCATCTCAGTGTTAGAATGATAACTGTTCAGGAACATCTTTATAGGAACTATTTAGGAAATATAGGAACTATTCAGGAAATACAGGTAAAATCCAGTGCAGAATGTAGTACCTTAAGAAAACAGGCGATACGGTACCAAATTCCTGAATCGTGTCAAACCAGGCCCTACACTCAATTCCCCTAGTGTACGTAGGCTTGAAAGACTCTGTTAATTTCTTTTCAGAAAATGTAAATCGTTAAATATGCCTTACAGGATTTCTAATAGTTTTGTAGATATGTTTATAATTATCAGGAAATTCTGGTGATATACTATGTAAATTACTAATAAGATAACAGCGCTCGATTTTCATAAAGAACAAAAAAAAGTAAAAATTTTTGTGTTAATGTGTTTCTATTCAATGTTTCAAACTTGTAAACTATGTCTTACTATAAGGTATATATATTACATAAAAATATATAAAATCCATCACTAGGATTTAATGTATCCTAGTGATGAACTATATAATAGTTTGTGTCTATGTATTCTGATGAATTTAATGTAGTTAAATTCCATTCTGTATCTTTATGCCCCTCAGACTCAATATTTCTCCTCTTCTGGAATAATACCTTGCTGGCCACCCAGGACCTGCTCAATCTCTCTATGAATTCTCTATTAAATTAATCTACAAGAACATAGAGAAATAAATTTGTAATCCAATATAAATGCCTGGTATCATTTAGGATGTTGTCTTTCATGGAATAAGGTCCAGGATAAGAATGGAGATCTGTCTAGCAAAAGACCAAGAAAAGATTGCAGAGGTAAAGGGTAAGCGTTGCTTTGTCCAGCCAGGCTGCAATGGGGGCTCGAAAGTCCTGCTTTGTCAGCAGCAGTTGCCAGCCAGCAGCAGAAGCTCCGATTCAGCTTAGATAAGTTCAAGTACGTCCTTGTCAGGCCAATTCAAGGTCAGGTAACCTCATTTCTGATATGAAGTCTAGTATCTGCGACAGTTTCAGCAACTGGGGGAAGAAAAACTCTTCGAAAAGTAAGAGCCAGCTCCCTCCCTAGACCTGGACCACAATTTCTAATTTTCCAGGCAGTCTCCAGGATTCAAGGAAAACTCAAGACAGAATATTTATTTTTAATTTTCAACTAAATCTCGTATTCTGTGGTACATTCTCCCATGCGCAATTAAAATTTCCTGTGAGTCAACTATTGTCAAGTAAAGTAAACTGCACAAAAAGATGTAGGACATTTTTATTTGTTGAAAGTAAATTGGTAATAAAGTATACAAGGGAGCTGCTTAAACATAGTGATATGAATCTATACCAAAAAAAGAAAGAAAAAAGCTAAAGAGAATAATGAGTAATTTGTAAGTATGAGCACATGGAGTTGCTTTCTACAGTCTTTGGGGAGCCCTTTCTGATGTTATTAGCTATGTGACTCCAGGTAGGCAAATCTATATCTTTGAATTGAGTTTTGTTGTTTGGAAAAAAAAAAAGAAGAAATAAAACAAAACAATACAAAAACAAAAGCAAAAATCAGGAATCTGGATATGGCTTTGCAAGTTGCTTTCCATTTCCCCATGTTGAATATTCTTTTACTGAGCTTGATTTCACATAACTGTAGCCTTTCTGCTCTTTTTTTCCCATCTGATCATTTGAGCTGGGTAAAATCCAGATAATAAAAAGCCTGTAAGGATGAAGCCTGCTTACTCTGTGACAAACAACTGTATGTCGAAAATGTTCCACAAATCTTCCCTTTTATTAGATCAAGTTCCTTGTCTACAGGTCTGTCTGATCGTGAGGTAAGTTAACCAGACTCTTCTGTAGACATTTGGGAACACAGTGGAACTCTTCTGAAATAACTGTGAAAGTTAAAGACAGGACAAAATGGCTAGGATTTTTCCTAGCTAAATTTTGGCACGTAGCAACAATTGTGACTTAAATGGATTTAATGCTTTATAAATTTATGTTTCTGTAAATGAAAAAACAAATTCAAATGTTGTTATATTTTGGGATTTGGAGGCTGAGAGGTTACACAAATCCAGTACAGATGTTCTTCAGCTTATAGTGGTTGAGCTTAAGATTTCTGTCTTCATAGTGTTGTGAAAGTAATGTGCATTCAAAGTAATGTGCATTCAACTGTTCTTCAGATTTTGAATTTTGAAAAAAAAAAAGATTTTGAATTTTGATCTTTTCCCAGCCAGTGATGGATGCTAGAATACTCTTTTAATACAGAGGACAGCAACGATAAGCTACAGTTCCCAGTAAGCTGCATGATCACAGAGGAAAGGGCTAATACCCTGCAGTATATTGTGTTGCCTGCAGTTTTCTGAGTGTCTTATGCCTTCGTATCCCATCATGTCCATTAAATGTTCATCTCTTTGTGTACATGAGATACTCAATACTTTATAATGTAGGCTTTGTGTTCAATTATTTTGCACAACTCTAGTCTACTGTGAAATGTTCTGGGGAAGTTTAAGGTGCTATGCTATGATGTTTGCTAAATTAGGTATATTAAATGAAATTTTGTCTTATGATATTTTCAACTTATGATAGGTTTATCAGGATATAACCCCCCACTGCAGGTTAAAGAATATCTATAGATTTTGATTCCAAAAAAACTGAATTACTCTTAATTTTACTTTTTCAGTTTTGTTATATACTTGGCCACTACTAACATTTTCAGATTTGGATCAGATTAAGAAAGGAGTAGAAAAAAATTTTAATACAGAAAATTTATTTTGGATATTTCATTTATCTATTTTCCATTGACAGAAACAAGCACTGTATTTGAGACTATCATAGTGTATAGTGTATTTTCTTTCTTTATGTTGTCTTGGAGATGTTTTATTTTTAAATCCTAATTTTTAGCATGATTGTTGCTATTTGTGGTAAAAGTCTTATCACTCCCCAACATTCTTTCCTATTCTTTTATAATGACACAGTTTTGCTGGGTACATGTCAGCCCAGCTGGTGAATAAGTTTTCTACCCTCCACGCAGGTACGTGAGGTCCTAGGCTTACATTGTGGCCAGTAAGGTATGAATGGAAAAAGCATAGTTTCTTCATTTCAAAGGGTTTGGGCAAACACTTTCCTATCTGTTTACTTCTTTCTGTTGGTCCGAAGATGTCAAAGCCGGAATCACCTTGCTGGGCGTAGAGAAAATTCATCTTTTAAAAATGGCAGAAATATCTTTCAAGTCCCAGTAATCCTCTACCTTGGATCATTATACCAGAAAGGGAAAAACTTCCTTCTTGTAATTTGGAATCTCTTTGTTGCAGACATGTAACATATATTGCTTGTTGACTAATACAGTTCTATTTTGAGGTTTGAGTAAGAAGAAAAACTTGAAGGTCAGTGGTCATTCTGAGGCTTCACATGTAACCATCGCCCTCTGCTCCCAGATGCCCGTCTTTTCTGCATCGCTGCTACCGATGGTGTCTTTTCTTGTATCTCCTCCTGAGCACACTGTGGCAAAATCTAATGCCTTACCCCTGGGCTTCTTGCAGTTCTGTTTTTCCAGAGAAGCCAAATCTGTCTCCTAATTGAAGTGGAATCAAGGGCTTTACACTGTGTGCTTTAAAAACAAAACAAAACAAAACAAACAAACAACAAAAAAAAACAACTTGCTACAAACCTTTCACTGGAACTTTATGTAGATCTCAGCAAATTCTGGTTTAGAGTTTTCTCACTCCTCCCAAAATTTGTATTTATTTTACCTCTTAACATACATTCTTTATATTGCACTTTTTTCACACTATAGTTAGGACTCTCCCATATTTTCTTCCTATGTGTGTAAGTGTATATGTATATGGGTCTGTATCTACCTACCTATATCAATACACACAGATGTAAATAAACATGAATTTTTTTCAGGTTTTTAAGTAAGTGAAACTATTGTTCTGAAGCTTATTTTTCCTCCTCACAATGCCTTGAAGACCATTCACTCAATACTACTCTCAATGTATCTTTTTAAGTGTCTCACAGTATTTCCTAGAAAAGATATTCCAAAGTTGTAATTTCATTTTTTGAATTGTTTCATTTGCTGTATAGAAACTTTTTAATGTGATGGCATCTAATTTGTCAATTTTTTTTCCTGTTGTTCCCCATACTTTCTGATACATATGTCAGACCAATACAATGGATCTTTTCTTTCTTATTTTCTCCTAGTAATTTTTTTTTATTTTTATCAAGAACATGTATTGGTACATTTTATACATAGTGATCATAATCAACATGGTTATTTTGTACCTGTACATGATACATCTTGGTTCCCCCCCTTCCCCCCTCTTCGCCTCCCCTCTCTTCCATTTACCCACCCCTCCCTATTTGCAACAAGTGTATTTACACTTTTCCATTTTTTTTCCCTTTCATCTTACTTTTCTTTTAACCTTCTTCTTTATCCCCCTTTTCCCTATCAGGTTCTCCTCTCTTTTGAATACTATCTCTCTCTCTTTTTTTTTTTTTAAACATAATATCTATTCTACCCCTTTGGGTCCTAGTAATTTTGCAGTATGAGGACTTCACTATTGAGTCTTTAATCTACTTTGAGTTATTTGGCATATATGGTTAGAGATAAGAACCCAATTTCTTTCTCCTGTGTGTAGATAAATAGTTTTCCCAATAGTTTATTAGAGAGATAGTCCTTTTGCCCTTGTGTGTTTTTGGCACCTTTGTCAGAACTGGACTAAAAATGTGTGATTTTATTTCTGGATTTTCTGTCCATTGATCATCGTGTCTGTTCTTGTGCCAGTACCATGCTGTTTTGATTACAATCACTTTTGAAATTGGCAGTGCAATTCCTCCAGCTGTGTTTTTCTCTCGTTTGTTTTGGCTATTCAAGTTCTTATAAGTCCATCTCAATTTAAGTATTTGGACTCGTATTTCTTAAAAAATGATATTAGAACTTTGATAGGGATTGTAGCAAATGTGTAGATTGCTTTGAGAATTATAGACATCATAACAATATTAATCTTTAGTGGACAGCATTTTTCCTTCAACACTTGTAGTATAGAACCTCACTGTTTTCTGTTCTCCAAGATTTCTGCTGAGAAGTTCACCAAGAAACATATGAGGACTTCCTTGAGTGTGGTATGTTTATGTCTTACTGCTTTCAGTATTTTTTCTCAGTATTTGATTTTTGTAATTTTATTATGGTGTATCTTGGTGATCTCCCCTTTGGGTTGGAAACTAAACTTTCTGGATGTTAACATCCAGATTCCGGAAATGGTCATCTACTATTTTCCTAAATATGCTTTATGGGCCTTTTTCTTTCTCTTGTCCTTCAGGAACTCTTCTACACTCCTTAGTTTGTGTGATGATGTCCTATAATAGGCCTTCTTCTTATTTATTTTTAACTCTGACAAATTTCAATTGGTTTACATTGTTAAGCTTATTAAGTCTTTCTTTTATTTGATCAAGTCTGCTATTAAAGTTTTTTATTTAACTTTTCAATTAAAGTATTGTGTTCTTTGTCTCTAAGATTTTTTTGTTTCTATTTCTTTGTCAGATTTTTCATTTTTTATGAGTTATTTTCCAAATTTCATTTAATTTTATCTCTACATTTTCTTAAAGGTCCCTGAACTTCTTTTAGGGAGGATCATTCTGATTTCTTTGTCAGTCATTTCATATGTCTCCACTTTTGCCAGGTCCATTACTGGCACTTTATTACTTTCTCTAAATAGCGTCAGGTCTCCCTGACTTTTCACGATATCCGAGTCTTTTCACTGGTGCCCGAGCATTTGAGGAAGTGATTGACTTTTCTGGCCTGTGCAGTTCTTCGTTATTTAATCTAGCCTGTGATTCTGGAAGGAACCCAGAAAAGCAGACCTTGGTGCAGGTTCCCTCCTTGCCTGACCCCACTTCCTGCGTTTTGAGGTTGAATGTTACTGCTGTCCCGTTCCTGGCTCTGGCGAGATCACTTACTGGACTCTGGGGTCAGGAAGACTGCTAGGAGCCTGTGACCCTACAGAGTCTCGGGTTTTCTCCCCTGGCCGGCCACTGCTGTTATTTGGAATCTACAGTTGGGCAAGACCACATGCTGTGTCCCAGTACGGGTAAAGAGTCTGGGATGGAAGCTCAGCCAGAAGAAGTGGCCAGGGTCTGGTTCCTTCCACTCCTCCTTGTTTACTTGTGGTTGCCTCTCGGCCTGTAACTACTTAGGGAGGGCTCTAGAGGTTGGATGGGTCATTGTTTGGCCTCTGAGGTGATAATTTTTGTTTCTTCTGCTGTGAAATATCAGTAGCTGCTTATTTCTCCTACATTCTGTTTTCTATAGTTTGTGTTTACCTTATTTATTTTATAAATTTACATGTCTTGTGCCACTTTTTCTAGTGATGTGAATTTCAAATACTTTTACCCCATTTTGGCTTTTTTTTTTTTTTTTAGTGGTGATTTTTGATGCATACAACTTTATAAGTTTAGTGTACTCGTATTGAAAAAAATTTAAGATTTTAAATTTTTATTTCTTATGTAGAACATTACTCTCTTCTCCAATTTATAAATGTCCTATCCAGTACTTTTGAAAATTACATCATTTGTCTTTAAGGTTTTGGCCCATTGAAGACCAAAATTTGTACATAGTGTGTTATAGAGAAGGATTTTTTTCAGCATTATTTATTGAATACAATTTCTCTGTAATGCCAACTCTGTCACATACACAGCTTCTATATATATCTTTAATTATGGAGCAAGAGGTCCACTGTCCTACTTACTATCTTTATGTAACAAAAATCAATAATTTTCATTTTTCTTCTCCAGGAATGTTTCGGCCAATCTTTATCTTTGTTTTATATGTCAGTTTTCAAGTCAAATTGTAAGGCTCAACAAAATAAGACTGTCTGAATTTTAAATTGAATGTATTATATTAATAATTTAATTTGAGTAGAACTGACCTACATAAGCATTGAGTCTTGCTAGTCACAAAAGCAATGCTTTTATTTATTTTTAATGTTCTTCAGTAAAGTTTTGTAAGCTTGTTTAAATAGTCTACTGAATATTTGGATCAATATTTTAAGTACCGCAAAACTTCGTCATTATATTTCCATGGAATATAATATTTGTATGCAATCAGATGATGTTATATTTTAATTTTGGAAAATAGTATTTTATAATATTAGGATTTCTCATTTCATAATTTTTCACATTTCTTCATACTGTAAAAATTTCCTGTAATACATTTTTTATGGTGTTTTATTGTATAGATTTTTTGGATGTTTTATTCTCAGTAGTACTTATCATATGGACATACTATACTTTGTGTATTGAAGCAGCTGTTGACTGACATTTGAACTTATTGAGCTAGTTTTTTATTATGTCAAATTAAGTTGATATGAGTATTTGTTGTATTTTCAATTTCATTCAGTTCTATATATTTTTAAATTTGTCTTGTGATTTTTGTCTTGATAAAATAATTATCTAGAAATCTGTCATTTATATTATGGATACTTGAGTATTTTAGACATCTTATTACAGTATCAATTTTTTTAAATTTAATATAATTATGGCCAAAGGATATGCTCTGTATGGTTTTATTTATTTTGAATATTTTAAAACTTGTTTTATCCTTTTTTTAGTGGACAAGTTACCATACAATTGTGCAGTAAAAAAGAATATTCTACAGTTGTTGATATAATCTTCTTGGTTTTGTTTGGTTGGTTGGTTTTGTTTTGCTTCGGTTTTGAGACAGGGTCTGGTTATGTAGAGTTGGACTTGAACTTGCAGTGATCATCCCACCTCAGCCTCCAGAGTGCTGAGATTACAGGCCTGCTCCCCTCTGCCTGGCTTTAAATATTGATCATGTCAGGGTAATTGACGGTGTTGCTATTTTTGTCTATTGTTTCTACCAGTTGCTAATTTTAAATAATTATGTAATTGCTTATTTCTCCCTTTAGTGCTGCTTATTTTTGATTATTTTAAATTTCTATTATTAGGACATACATGTTATAATTTTTACAACTTCTTAATGAATTGTTCATTTTATCATTATGAAGTGTCTCTCTTTATCCCCATTAATACTATTTTTCTTGCTGTCTACATTATTTTACATTATAACTGTAATAATCACTACAGTGTTCTTATGCTTATGTTTATGACATATATGTTTTTCTATTTATTTACTTTTGACCTATATGTGACTCGATAGCTACACGGATCTCTATGAGTGCCTCAGACCAGGGGACAGGGACTCCTGGTTGGATCCCTTGTATATGTTGAGAGTGATGGCAATGGAGTTTGTAGGCGTGTTGAATGTGGAACATGAAAGAAAACATCAAGAATAACTCCAAGATTTTTTTATTTCAGCAACTGAAGTTTCAGTGAAATTGAAAAAGTTGTAGGTGGAATAGTTTGAGGTTTAGAAAAATGCATTAAATTTTGGAGATGCCATATATGAATATAATTCATGAAAAGTCTGGACAGAAGGTGTAAATGTGAGGATTACTTCACCTAGATAGTATGTAAAGTAATGACACGGATTAGGACCCCCAAGGAACAACTGTAAATAGAGAAAAAAATAATAATTCCCAGGGTGTTTTCTGTATTCTTAATGCTTTAGTCTTCCACAATTCATATCGAAGCTCCCCATGTGACAATGTTTAGTGGCACGGCATTTGGAGGAGGATTGAGTGATGAGGGCTGCACCATTGTGAATGGGAACAGTGTGCTTATTAGAAATGGCTTGGTGGAGGGACTTACTTGCTTGCCCTTCCACCACATAAACACACCGCTCTTTTTCCCCATAGAGGATGCAGCATTATAGGTGTGCTGCTGGAAGCAGAAAGCAACTGAAGCTGTCAAAACCTGCCCTTGGACTTTTCAGCCTCCAGAACTGTGAGAAGATAAAATTTTCTTCTTTACAAGTTTAAGAGTGTCTTAAGAGTGTGTAGTATTTTGTTATAGCAGCACAAAATAAAGTAAGACAATACTCCAATAACAAAAGATCTAGAAGAAAAAGAGAAGAGGAAGAAATTTGGAAGGAACAACCATTAAAAAAAGAAAAAATGAAGGATGTCTACTCTCTTGATGCTAAGTAGACCAAGTATTTGAAAGAGAAGAAATTAATGTTTTATGTCAAATGTTGCTGATGAGGCAAAGAGTAGGAGGATTTACAATTGACTTGTGCACTTAGCAACTTGCAAATATGGATGTATTTTAAAAGAGCAGTTTTGGTGGAGAGATTAGATGGGTGGGAGGAAATCTGACTGTAGGTATGATTAAGGATGGCAGGATAAAAACAAAAAGAAAGAAAGGGAATTGGAGGCAAGTCATGAAGATAATCTTTTCAAATAGATTTGCTGAAAAAGGTAATACATGAAAAAATGGTGATAGCTCATGTGTAAAGAGGTTAAGAGAATTTTTTTTTCAATGGAAGAAATTGGAACATATTTATGTCCTCACAGGAGTGGTCAATTAGAGAAAGAAACTGTGATAAAGAAAAAGAGGTACACTCATTCATATAATTAAATTTGCAACAGTGATAGGCTTAATAATATTGGGAGCAATTGGTTTAAGGAATAATGTAGCTCATTCAGCTATCCTGCCAGGTCAGCAGAGGTTCTAGACCTAGATAGTGGTAGTAGGTAGATATCATGGCGGAATGTAAGCATAGTCTTCTGATTTCTTCAATTGAAGAAATTTTTCAAATTTCTTCAGTTTTTTTAGTGAAGTAGAACAATACCATCATCTATGAATGCGGATGGGGAAGACGATTTGAAATTTTGAGGAGCAATTTATGAAACACTAATTTAAAATCATAGAAAAGTTAATGGGCCCTGGGTATTTTATTTTTTCTCAAAATTCTGAAATTTTACAGGTGTGTGCTTTGATATGGATTTCAAACCTGCTGTAACCTGTAACCTGCTAGAAACTTTTTCATCTGAGGGCACATTTCTTCCTGTAACTCTTGGCAGGACAACACCATGAACAAACCTAGAGGTCTTCATGCAGATGAGTCCTAATGAAAAGGAATATTAGAGAAGTAGTTCTGAAATTAGTGTCTTAAATACCATCCTAAATAAGTGGGTTTATTTAACAGACAAGAAGAAAGTATTAAATATTTTTAAACTGTGCAGTCACATATTTTCTAGTTTACTCAAGGAAACATGTCTTGCCAACAGTTCCTTCAACACAGTTCACTTTGACCAGTCAGTATTAGAATAGTAAACAAAAACTGGGCATATTCATAAAAGCAATCCACTTACCCTCATTCCCCTGGCACTGCCCTGAGACCTTGTCTGCTTGAGCCGCGGCCCTCTTGCTTTTGATTTCTGCTGCTGAATTCCTTGATTTAGGGACACATACTTACTCTTTTCTTTGAGTTGGTAACTTTATATTTTGCTCTCAGTTTTTCATCTCATGAATTACAACATCCCTGCAACTTTAGGTAGCCTGCTTCCTTCACTAGTTATTTGTTTTGTGTGTCTATCTACCTAGTGTCTGGAGCTGTTTTCCTGTCTACTAACCCATAAAATAACAGGGATGTACCGTGGGTAAGACTGGGTAGAGTCAGAAGAGCGACAAGGAGAAAGCAAGGCGAATATTCCACTGAGCTAGTTCAAGTGGTTTATAAAAAGGTTATAAACTAGGGCAGTGTAGTATTTTTCCTTAAACCATTGTGCTGCGATAGATGATACTAAAAAAGGTGGTATTTGCCAGTCATGCCTTGGCTATTTCCATTTAATTAAGAATAGAAACTGAATATAATGAAACTGCTTATGAAGTTAGAAAGTTATAAATAGCTCACGTGACTATGGAGGTCACACCTACCAATGAGCAATTGGACATAAATTGTGCTCCATTTGTGTCTGCCTGGATCTGGGATGCTAAGTCATGCTAGTACCACTCATGATTCACCACGATCACTCCCAATATAAATAGGCTACGGGGAGTACTTTTCAATTTTTATTTGATTTTTCTTTAAGATTTCTTTTTCTCTTGTCTTCACAGTGGAAAGGTAAACACGGTATGCATCATCACAGCAGGCTCCAGTGCCCAGTATTTATAATAAAAGCTCTCCTTATCTCCTGTAATAGATGTTAGATTGGTAGTCTGTGTCTCAGCTAGCAGGCATCAGTTCCCACGGGATATACTTAATAAGGAATTCATCGTAGAGATAATTTATTGCAGATAAGTTTACTGTGAAATTTGAGTTAGAAGTACAGTACTTGAAATTTCTGCTATGTCACTGAAGATTCGAGGGACTATCAGTGTTCTCTATTCTCACACAAAAGCCACCACGCAGTATAGGCAACGACAAAACAAGGCCGAGCTTTGTGTGGAAATAGTCACTGAAAGGGTAACCCCTGCTTGCCTGCAGAAAGCCACAATGCTTTTGTGACTGACTGAATTTTTACTTTGTACCCTAGTGCTTTGATATCACCAAACTCATTTGTTAACTTCACACTGAGGGATCTGCCCAATTTTACTGTAAAACATGGAAAGCCGAAGTTATGAGCTACATATTTCATGCCCTCGCTAATTTCGAAGGGAAATGGGAGACATTTGGAGCGCTGCCCTCATCAAATTATTCAGACACTGCTGGAGAATTCATTTTATTTTGCATAGGTATGGTCCTGTATATTTTTACAGATAATTCATTTTTAAATCAGTCCTCATTCTTTATAAAGAAGAAGTTTGCATTCAATTACAAATGCCACACAGAGAAATGTCTGGAAGATAGACATTTGCCCAATTTTAACTTATTTCCATTCCTTGTTATCATTTCCTCTTTTCTTTAACCCAAATACATCCACCAGGTTGGACACATGCCAGTTTTTCTAGACATTTTTATGACAATCCAAACCGAAAATGTCTGTTTTCCAGAGAAAATTCTGTAGCAATAATCTCATGCATTTTCATTCAACTTATTCTTTGAATGGCAGGAAGAAAACTGAGGGAGCAATCATGGCAGTGATATTTCAGTAGCTAAACTTGTTATTTTGGAAGCAAGATTATGATTTAAATGGACTGTGAGTTTACTGACCTCTGAATCTCAGTCCCGGAGTCTTCCTTCTGTTACCTTCTCACGATAGTCTCCAGGGGCCTGTTTGAGTCTCCTGACTGGCAAAAGGATGGTGTTTCCTGATCAGACAGTGGATTTCCAGGGCCTCCTGCCATCCTAGACGATTGTCATTAATTATGTCAATGCACTTCCCATCACCCTAATAAATTATTTTTCATTTAGAAGTAATTATTAAACCATGCTAAAAAATAGGTGTCGTAAATGCTTTGATGCAGAAAATATCCCATAGAGGGCAGGTAGATCCTTGGAGTTCCAAAAACATATGCAAATCAAGGAATTTCTAAAGGTGTAGTAGAAGCGTATTAGGGGACAAAGGAAAGAAAAATTAGAGACTGTCAGTCTAGAAGGGTAAGACTGGTTTCCCCTTCCTCAACATCCTCAGCCCTGCCTTGGAAACCACATCAAGGTTTGGCTTTTATTGGTATCTTACCCTACTAGGTTGACAATTGGCCTGAATTACTTAAGGCTGTATATGAATGTACAACGTGACAAACAGAAAAATATAAAAAGCTAATGTGTATTGAACTTCTATTATCTGTCTGACAAGATATTACATTTTATCAGTGGCTCCATTAGCAAGTAAGGAATTCAAGAACTATTTGGAAGGAAGCTGAGGCAGGAGAATCACAAGTCTGAGTTCCATCTGGCAACTTAGTGAGACCATCTCAAAATGAAAATAATGAAAGGGCTATGCAAGGGGCTTGCTGGTAGAACATCCATGGATTTGACCCTCAGTACCAAAATAAATAAACAAGAATGGAATAATTACTTAGAAACTAAAAAAAATAAAAACAGTAAGAAGCAGCAGCCATATTTATTACAAGTCTTAGAACTTGTGGTGTTCATTTAGGAAGAGAAAAGTAGACGTGAATTAGTTACTGCCTCTCAGACTTGGCGTGTCTAGGATTGGGGAGGCACATGACAGACTTTCTGTACCTGGGAAGGTTAACATCTGGTCATATGAATTACTCTTTCCTGTTTCTACTGCCCTTCAGGTGCCCAACCATCCATATAATTGATTGTACCGTCCGTTCTTTTTTTTAACTTTATCACAAAAGACGAATTCAGAACTTCAAATCAAAATCCAAACTATAAATATTATTTTTTGAAGCAGCAATTTGAAATGTTTTCAAGTATTTCTTTCTCAGTAGATTTTTTTTTTAACTCTTTCTACTGTCTTCACCCTCTTGAATGAAGTCAGCCAGTATACTCATTTTCTTGGTTACAGGCCCAGGTCATATGCAGAGATGTAGAAATTGGTTACTGGCCACATTCGTTCTCATTGCCTTCATTTGTAACAATAATGGCCTATTGGTTTTGCTTCTAGCCTTATGAAATATTTGTTTTAAGCATGCTTTTAAAAGGAGATGGTATTGTGCACTGTTTGGATCTCAAATGAATTGTTGACTGGTTGATGGACAGACTGTCTTTAACCAATTTTATCCTTCTTTTCTGGCAATATAAAACACAGCACAGTACATCACAGCCTATTTCTGATCATCGTGCTTTTCCAGCTTAAAGCATATTCTAGGCTTTACATTAACATCTAAGTATTAGACCTCAGATTATACTTACAGTTTATTAATAAAATTATGAATTATGTTGCTTAAATTTTTTCATGTGTGATACATGAATTTAGGAGACAATATTCCTGACAATACCTCAAAACATGAAAAACATGATCTTGGGCAAAAAATATTATACTGCTGCTCTACCCACAGGATTGGAAATTTTGAACAGCTGGATTTGTTTGTACAGAGTGTTCCACGTTGTGTCTTTGAATCAAAACAATCTCCAAAAAGTTTTGAAGAGCTTCACCTGTTCTTAATGCTGGGGACAGTCTGAAGCTGAAAGGATTTCCAGTGCTAATGTCTTTGCCAAGTTTGAAAAAAGCAATTTAATAGAGCCAACGACCCCTTTATGAATGCGAAGGTCCCCACTGCTTTTGAAGAGCAACCTATTGCCCCCGAATCTTTGAACAATCACTAAAGAAGATGTTGCATGGGGGGAGGGAGGTGGAAACCCTGCATATTAACTGCAGCAACTGTGCACAATCCAAGATGAATGGCTTTTTCTCCTTTTCCCTCATCCCTTGTGATTAGAAATAAATTTGCTAGGTATGTCCAGGAAACTAATTACATCATCATGAGGACTCTCCCAGTGGGGAAATCTTTTCTTTTCAGATCAAAAGGATGGCCAGCGGCTACTGTGTTCACTCCAGTCATCTGCAGGAGATAGTGCCAGGGACTGGAAGGCAGCTCTGCTCCTTGGGAACATCTGCTCACAGAAAACGAGGGGAAATTAACCATGGACTGGGAGGCAGCTGCAGAGCGCACAGTAAACAGGCATCAGGGAAAGGCTGGCCAGGCCAGAGTAAATAGGCTGAGCAAGGAGCCCATGAAATCTGGAGATCGAGTGCAGTAGGAGAATCTTGGTTTATTTGAGAAAAGCACTTAAAAGCAGGAGACCTGGGTTTATGTACAAGTTCTGATTCTTACTGGCTGAGGCTACTTTTCTTCCAGAATCTTCTTTTCCTCATCTGTAAAATGAGGACTTGGAATAGTTACCCAGTGTGTTGTTATGAAGAATAAATATAATTACAAGGTACCAATAGGTCTTGTATTTTATAGAATGCTACCCAATTTCATTATTGATGTTTTAAGTAGCATCCACTCACTCTTCTTAGAATTGCAATGTAGCATGCAGTTAATAAGCGTATTAATTTTAGGATACAGCCTTCTACATGGAAGCACGTCCTCAGTAGAGTACCTGTAACCCAGTATTGAATGCTAGGAACAATCAGGACTCAACCAGTTGATTTTAGTGACAATAAAAAGAGACATTAATGATTCAAAGAGTAGGTGGTCAAATAGCCATATTGAATTCTTAAAATTCCAGAGAAATTGACTTTACATCCTGTGATGAAAAATTATACAGTTCTTAAGATACTTTGAGTCACATACATTTCTATGGCCTAGGGGAGAATAGATAGATCCTCTGGTTCAAATTCACAACTTACAGTGGAAGGATAAAGACCAGAGCAGGTCTAGAGATGTGGTTATATGGTGTGATCAAGATGGCTGGTTGCAATCCAAGTTTCCTATTCCTCTTCTCCCGAATGGAATGATTGTTGGAAAGTGACTGCATAGCAACACATTCCATTCAGCTAGGTCTCACTAGTGCAAATGATTCAGTCAGCTGACAGATAAAGAAGTTAAGAAGCAGATGTGCCTATATACCTTCCCTCGTCTATTGACTGGATGTCTATTCCATGGATGGATTTGGAATATATATATTGAGATGTTAAAGCCACCTTTGGGTTGCTGAATGACAGCATAAATCAAGCTTTTTATTTTCTGGGTCCTCCCTTTCCTGATAATTGATGTCTGAAAAAGACACATTTCTTTTGGGCTAAACAGAGTCTATTTGTTATAGCAGTTAGCTTTACCTTAACAATGTGAAGTCAGGTCCTAGATTTTGCATTCCATAACTTAGCTCTAATGGGCTGCTGTTTGTTTCCTCCTTGTGCCCGGACTGAAACAAGGCCACTGGCCCAGATGAGCCCCCTTATTTTTAAATACAGTTTTGGAAATAAATAAGAAAAGATAAACACTGTAAGAAAGACATTAAAGTGGAATGGAAAGCCCCTGGATAAGCCATAAATTGCACTCAGTTCTTGAATAATAAAGCTAATATGTGAAACTCACTGTTGTTTCTTCTAAAGAAACCAACATTTAGGGGGAAATTTTACAAATGTTATCATCCTATTTGCTTTACTTTAGCATGGTTTTTGTTTATATTCACCCTAGACAGTTTGAAAAGCAAGGCAAAGCCAAAGGAAAGTTGGGGCCTAATTGCTAAACACATGTACTTAGGGACACTGGAGCCTGACGGTCCGGGCTGAATCCTGATGACAGCATTTGCTTCCTTTGTAACCGTGTCGATAGTGTATCTGTGTTCTATGCCTTAGTTTTCTTATCTTTAAAACGAGACTGTGATGATTCATGCATTATAGGATTATTAAGAGGCTTACATAAAATAAGGCTTATAAAGTGCCCAGCATAGAAACATAATGGGGGGGGCATAAAGTGAAAACATACTACTTGTCTAATGATTTTTAGACATCAAACACAAAAAGCAAGAATTTTTAGAGCAAATAAATGAGGCATCTAGAAATGTATCAGTATATCGATAGCAATTTTTGTTTTTTGAACATTAGAAATCAAATGGTTTCCTTAAGCAATGATGAGAGTAATTGAATGATAAATTCTTGCCATTAGCATGCTGGAAGTTCTAGCTGTATCTAGCAGATATTTTTCTACTTCTACCTGCTTTGATCATTCCGTATAGTTACTAACAAAAACTATGGGAACAGTCCTTTATAAACTGTGATGACTTACTACAAATTTACTCATTTGTTTTCTTTTCGATATGTTTACCAAGTGTTGAGTAAGTATCACACATTCAGGTAGGGACTAGGATGGTTATTTGTATAGTCTAGTCTGGGGGAATGTCATCGAGTAATACACCATGTTTACTAAAGTAAAAGACAAGAATCTAGTTCTATAATCAAATATGCTCTACTATTGGAATATATAAAGCATTATGGAAATAGAGGAGAAAGTGACAAATTATTTTTATTTTTGCTGAAATGTATTTTCCTTCCTGTAGAATAATTGATCCTAAATCTGAAGTTTTTTCCCATTAAATTTCAAGGTAGGATAAAGAGATTTTTATCTCTTTGCAATCTTACTAATGATGCTCATAGTAATAAGTAAAATCTGGGTTTTCTCATAGCCAGATTTATTACCAAATGTACAATATTTATTCAGGCTTTACTTGGGTCAGTATTTATCATGCCTTCCTCTATTGCTTACATGTCACCACAAAAATATCTATCATAATCTCATTTTAACAAATAGCTGTTAATGAAGCTTGAATTTTATCTTTTGAATCATCCATAGCTAATGAATAGATTCCATTAGCCATATTATAAAGTCAGGACTTCATGTAGGAACCCATAAAAACCTTTGTGTGCTCACATTTCCTGTGGCCCCAAGGAAACTGTCTGCATTCTTTCTGAGTTTTTGTGACTGGATGACATGCATTCTTCTGCCCCGTTTTCGCAGAGTTGCACCATTGCTGCCTGGCAGTGACAAGGTCCTTGGGGTATACCCAGGGCAGCCAGGAGGGTCTAGTATTGGAGAGTTGGAGGGCATGTTTTCCAGGGATACTTTTTCTTCGTTAAAGACTACTTGTTGGCTAGAGGGTATACCTAATGGCACTGGGATCATAGATTTGTTTGGAGAATGATTTGCTAACAATACTGTTTCATGTTTTATTTTAATGATGTTATAAGTTATACAAGGAATACATACTCAACAGGGAAAACATAAACGATAGATGAACAAAAACCAAAGAAAAATTACCTATATTCTGTCACTAGTAGTCTGAAGGTTTTTCTTATGCCTGTGTGTATATACACATACACATATATGCATGTAATTCATGTTGTTTTACAATCTTCGCTATCTTGAACATTGCAGAAAGACTGAAAACTAGAACAATTCTCGAAAATTATCCTTATTTCTCTAGCATTTTTGATGTTCTGAAATGCTTTTGATATTATGCCATAAAACATTGAGTTAACTCACAGGTTAGATGTATACATGTATTCTTTCTTCATGAAGTGCCTTGGAGTATTGTGAAGAGTGACAATAGTATGGATTTTAGAAGCTGAGAAAAATGATGCAAATTTTAGTTTGTTTACTTTGTTGTGTGATGATGGTAAATTATGTAGGTTAAACTACAAAACTAATGACATTTGACACTTTTTACCTCGAAAAATGGTAGTTTCATGTGATTTAATAAAATTTATAAACTTTTGGAGTATAGCTTTCTCAACCGTTAAATATAGAATGATATTATTTAATGGAGTTGATGTGGGGATTAAATTAGGTATAGTATTTTTTTTTGTCTGCTTGTATTTTTTAGGTAAAGTATTTGTGAAGTAACTGGCACATAATAGATGTCCAACAAACATTAATTGCTTAACACCAAATCTTCATTGGGAATATAGTATATTCTTGAGGAGTAATGAATCTGGGACTTCAAAGAAGCAAATCCCAAAAATAAGATGAATTGGGTGAGAACTTTTTTAAGTAGAATGCTGAGACAAGCTGAAGAACCACTGGGTCGGGATGTAGGTCTGATCTTGAATGAAAGAGAGAGAGAAAGAAGAGAGATTGGGTGGATGTGCAAAGGTTGCTGAGCAATTCTATGAGAGTTTCGAGTCTTGGAGCCAAAGTCCCCTGTTGGAGGAGCCTGGAGACTCTTAGGACCAGACCTGCTGAGTCTCCCCACCCCTGGAGGTCACTGACCAAGCGGGCAGGGGAAGAGGCTGAGTGGTCAGAGTGCAGCACTTGGGGCCTCCAGGCCCGAGATTAGAGGTGTTTCCTAATTGGCATCTCTTGTCATGTTCCTTGGCATTTATATTTTGGAGCGATTGAAATAAGAATGCCGGAATAGTTAGGATGTAGAAAGTCTCAGAGTTGAGCTTTTGCGGCAGTATTTCATGTCTTTGCTCACACATGCTGCCTCTCACCTGGCAGGTGAACCTTGACTCTTTGATTCTTCCTACACTTGGTCACACTCCATCTCTTTCCCTTTTGGAGCCTCTCATCTTACCTGCTGCCCAGAGCTCTGTAAATCCTAGATGTTGCAATTTGGATCATGATATCATTGACATGCTGTCTCTTACTTGGTTTCTAGATCTTCTTGGGGCTGAGTCTTGATATGAAATAATTTTCATTTTGTCTCAGCAAGGGAGTGCCAGAAAAAGGAAACAGAAGAGTCTGTTTGTATAATGCACAGGGACTTGAGTCATCGTGGCTTTCAGAATATTGCTAAGGATAGTGCTGCCCGTAGATATGATGATGATGTTATAATTTTCTATTAATGAAGTGATAAAATCATATGGTGCCTCGAGATATAGCCACTGGACTTTTCTTCCTTTCTTTCTCATTTTTCTACATTTCCTTTTTATCATTCTGTAGAGACACAGAAGGACAGAAGGAACCTAAAAAATATGACATAATATTTTAGTTTGAGACCATTATGAAATATTATACTGTCATTTTTTTCTGGTTAGCAAAAATCACATGCTAATGTCACCTAATCAGAGCAAGAAATGATTGACAACCCTGTCATGTGTACACATTTTCCAGCTTCTCTAGAGATTTAATACATTTCAGCAGTCATTGTAATTGTATTAGAATTTATTCTTTGCAAAATCATCAAAGTCAATGAGCTAATATCAAAGTTTATATTAACTACTCAAAATAGTTCCAGTCTTTAAATTGTTGACATGGAAACACATCTTTCTTCACCTTATCAGAACTCTGCACATGGTGCCTATGTGGACGGGGCCCTGGATTAATCAGAAATATATTATTTGATTGTGCCTTCAAGTAAGCAAGAGTTATGAAGAGAAACATTATTATTCATATATTCTGTATATCTACAGAAAACAATCAGTCTAATGGTGCCACCATATTGACTGTTTTTCTGCCCTGTTTTATTAAACTGGTACTATTTTTATATAATATGAATTTTTCCAGCTTCTGCCTCAGAGTAATTATCATATGTTTATTTTGAAGATGAGACAAAAAGCCTATTTCTACATCAATGTTATATTTAAAAGTTAAATATATTTTGTGAATTAATAAACAGAATTAAGAGGAAAATATGATGAGGAAAAATGATATTGTATATAGCTGGAAGTTTTAAGCCATGTTTAAAAAAATACATTAAAGGAGTTTAGGTTAACCATGTAGCTTCTGGAACACGAGTGTCCTGAAACTTAGTGGTTCATGGGGGCCTCGTTTGGATGGGAGTGGATTTGTTGGTTTGTTTGGGATATTGGCTGCGATACCCACAGCAAATATCGCAAAGCCCGTGTGTCACTGTGCTCCTTATCTGCAATTGATTCTGTTTTTGTATAAACCACATTTGGGAAAAGTTCATATATTTCCCAAGTATCAGAAAAGAAAGACAGGATGCCTTCCTCAGGACAAGGAGGGCAGATCAGGTGAAGAATAACCTAAAAAAAAAAATCTATCTTTCTATCTATCTATCTATCTATCTATCTATCTATCTATCTTTGAGTTTTTTCTTTAGTGTTGCATCTAAGAGAACATGAAATAAAAATCAGCATGGAGTAAATGTCTGGCATACTTGATGGGAAAATAACATAGTATTGCCCCCTATGTACATTTTCAGAAATTTTAACTATTAGATTCATGGTAATTACAGTCTTAAAACTCTGTCTTTTTCAGAATTGAATGTCATTTTCCTCTCTTTGAATTTCTAAGATCGTTAGGGAATGAGGAGGGTGGTGTTAACCATCCAGGTTAATGAATAAAGGGAGGGTGAATGTGATTTTGTGCAAGCCCCGGTAAGGGTGTGGTTTGGGACAACAGCTGAGCCTTTGAGTGAAGGTGTCAGAGGGCCTGCCGAGTTCATTATTGATCACTTTGGGTTCCATCACTTAATGATAAGTAGAAGTCTTTTCCATTTATGTTTCTTAGCAGGCAGTTTCACATCCATCCATCCATCAATCCACCCAATCATCATGCATTTATCGAGTGTTAGACATGTGTCAACCACTGTGCTTGGATTAAGCATGTAAAAACTGCTGTTTTGTGGACAGTACATGCCCAAGTAAGGGGCAAAAGGCCAAGAGAATATTGCATTTCTCTGTTTTTTTTTTTTTTTTAAACAATATTGATGGATCTTACAGGAAAGGATTCACGTGACCTTGGTGCCTAGGATGAGGCTCGGTACAAAGAAATGGTATTAACCGGGATGCTCTTGCCAGATATAGGTACTTTTTCTGTTAATTTACAGCAAGTAAAGCCCACTTATTTAGATTTTTGCAAAAAGTAACAGGACAATCAATGCTATAGTAGTTGGCAAAGATCACACTTCCCCATCACATTCCATCAACTCCTGCACACATCCACAAGGCCAGGGGCTGATTCATTCCTCATAAGCCTTCTGGTGGGCCCAAAGAGTCAGATAAAGCCATGTACTCCCAACAGCATTTAGCAACTGGAGCAAATCTGAATTGTTATTGTCAACTCTGATAACATCTCACAGACTTTAATTAATTAAATCAAGAATACATTCCCTATACAATTATCTTGATTCCTATGGCATTTATTAAATTTGGGGGAAAGTACGAATACCCTGACTCAAGCAAATTTTTCAATGGATCTATGACTGACTTCATAGTAGTCTGTTCTTTATGTTAATGTCTTTGCCATGAAATATATTTTTATTATAAAATTGTTTGCCAAGGAAAAATGGTTATCTGATTATATTTTACAGAGTAGAACAGAAGAAATCAAAGCACATGAATAATCAAATCAGAAGTCATCTTGTGTTCAATGCTAAATTCAAACCCTTATGACTACTGATGCTGGGATATAATCCTAATGACAGTGACAATACTCATAGTATAAGAGACCAGATGTTTGGGAAAGACAACCTCCACTAGCAGGGAAGCATTTATCCACAAATCCTTCTCTCCTCACTTAGTCACCTCCATTGCCTCCGATATATCTTCTTCTAGTTTTCCTAAATGGCTTTAGTTCTGAACCAATAAGAGCAGTCAGCCTCAGAGAACAGTTAGTCTGCCTGGGCAGAGAAGGGCTCAGTGAAAGGAATAAATGTGAAAGGAATATTTTTAGTGTTTGAAATATTCCTGAGGATATCCACATATATCCGGGGAATAGAAGCCTCTTAGCCCCTGAGAGATGAGTGAAATCAAAGCTCAGCCCAGGGCCCCTTCATACTTGAGCAGCCATTCTCTGATGCTCAGGGACTCAGGCTCCTGGCATCGCCTCCCAGAGCACATGAATTTCAATGAACCAGATAGGCAGATGGGGCACTCTGACCTTCTCCAGACACTTCACTATCACTTAGGATCACCTGAAGGCAAACTTGGGAGTCAAAGAATGTTGAAGGCTGGTTAAAGACAAATGGTTGTAGGACAAATAAATCAGTGGAGCCTGAGACAGGATATTACGGCTTCTGGTCACCCCGGTGCCCAGGTTGAGTTGTAGTGGAGTGTTGTCCATTGACAACTGAATTTAGGGTTGCCATGTTTTTTGATTTTTTTAGACATGACAGTGCCATAATTTTACATGGAATCTGTTATTAATTGACAACAATATTTTGAAGATACTTTTGTGGCACAACTAAAAGATGCATTTGGAATATCAGGGTGCAAGTTGGGTTTAAGAAGTCAGACATGTTTATAATATATGTGTTCTCAGCGCTCCATTTCCTAAAAACAGATACCTTGTAGGAGCAAGTGCCCGGACTTCAAGGGTTATCTGAAGGGTGGAGACTCCTCCTTCCTTTGGCAAAGGGAAAGCCAAACCCGGGTTTCAAAAATTCCTATCTGATTCCTCTTGCCTCGAACATCTGACAGTCAGGCTTCCCAAGAGCAAAGGATACATTAGCTTCCTGACATAATCCAAAAAAACTCTTTTTCATCTCTGAGAAAAT
Organism: Hystrix cristata; assembly: GCA_004026905.1. Taxonomy (NCBI): domain Eukaryota; kingdom Metazoa; phylum Chordata; class Mammalia; order Rodentia; family Hystricidae; genus Hystrix; species Hystrix cristata. The sequence goes on along the minus strand of PVJO010021914.1, from coordinate 270 downwards.
GAGGACCAAAGAATTCTGCAATAAACTTGACAACTGTCAGAAACAGAACCTGACCGATGATAGTCCAGTGGAAGGCTGCAATGACCTCCCAACTTTCATGACCTTAATATTTTACAAAACCTTTCTACATGCACCATTCCATTAGCTTCTCATCATGAAGGAGAAATATTATTACCTCTTTATTACAAATAAATAAAGTGAAGTTCACAAAAGTGAATTATGAAGCAAGTTCATACGGCTGGGAAGTAATGACTTGGGGATTGTGGTCTC